>WNWK01004215.1:102500-145568 GCA_009830355.1 Cherax destructor | reverse complement strand
AGAAAGCCTTTTGAAGGTAGTACGAAGCTTCGGTAATTGAAGGTAGATGGTACAGCAGAAGCTTCGGTAATGGAAGGTAGATGGTACAGCAGAAGCTTCAGTAATGGAAGTAATGGAAGATATATGGTGCAGCAGAAGCTGTGGTCATGGAGAAAAAGAAAAGGCACACCGAATTCTACGAAAGTTTATTCAGCTAATATGAAGAATGAGTTGTCTGTTGTAAATGCCAAGAATAACATTTCCTGATCTCCTAGCAGCATACCGAGAGAGCAGGTGATTAGTCGATGTTCCTAACACACGTCAATGTACATGATTGGTCAACCATAACCTTTGAAGGCCATGCCTAATACGTGGAGCTGAGCGTGTCTTGCTTCACTCGCTCGCCCTCGTCCCTGAAAACCCATATCTGGGGAGTCACCGATCATCAGGAGGTTGGAAGCGGCACAACTCTGGCACAGCGTTTTGCTCCTCACTCCGCCTCGTTTGGGGACGCCCGCAAGAAACCCACACAACTTTTCTCACATTTAAACACACCGAGAACCATTACATAACATGCAAATCTGATTTCCTTGGGATCTTATTCTGCATTCACATCACCTGGTCCGTGACTGCTGCGAGAGCCAAGTCCCTTAGTGAGGGAGATCAGGTCCTGCCCCCCTTATCCTCTCTGCGTCTGGCAGGCATCCCTCATATGATCCCTTCTTGATAATAATAATAATATCTTTATTTCTACAAGTACATGTACAAGGTATACAGGCCTAGCTGACATCAATGGCATACTATATAGAAAGTTCCTTGTTATGCAGAGCATTTTGGGCAAATTAGGTCAATTTTGTGCCAGGATGCGACCCACGCCAGTCGACTAACACCCAGGTACCCATTTTACTGATGGCTGAACAGAGACAGCAGGTGTCTTATAGAAACATGTCCTAATGTTTTCCAGCCGTATCGAGGGATCGATCCCCGGACCTCAGTGTGTGAGCTGAATGGGCTAGCGATCCAGCTACGGGACACCTAACACACTCCATCATACTTTTCCTTCTTACTGGCACACTCCCTCACATTTAACCTTATTATTAACACTCCCTCACACTCTCCACCTTCGCAAATACTCAAATTCATTCCACTGCCTCCCTTCCAGCACTCACCTTATCACACTAAAGCCATTTCAAGCCTCCCACTTCACCTCTTGCTCCACCTCATCACATTCACCTATTTCAGGTCCCTCATGTCATTCCACTAACCCAGGGATAGCGCTTATCTCTCCCCACTGACCCACCGGTAGCCCTCTCCTTTTCCCCAAGATCCTCTGGTAGCACTCATCTGGCCCCACTGACTCACCATTAACCCTCCAATTTCCTGATGCTAGTCGCCGTATGCATTATATATGGGATTGTAGTTCTCTAGCTAGTCAAGTTGTGAAAGGAAGCCCTGGGTCCTCTAATTTCGTACCATATCGAAAAAAACCAAGCTGCATAAATAAATTGTTATGCAAGATTAGTGAACTACGGCGAGATGTCAGTGTGACTATGTCACTGACGCTTGTGTCATACACCACGTTCTTTGTGCCTGACGGCGTCTACCCATGACAGCTGGGAATACGTCACTCACGCCAACGTTATGCATCCCAGCAAAACGTGGGGACTCCTGGTGAGTGAGCTGGGAAACATCATAACTGCCTGATAAATCAGACACATGTGCGACACTCTCCAGGCAGACTGTAGGTAGGTAGACACACTGAGTATCTTTACCGAGGAAACGTTTCGCCATACAGTGGCTTCGTCAGTCCAATACAAAGAAGAATGGTGAAGCTCAGAAGGAGTTTGAATTTGTAGGTTCTCTGAACCACATATCTACATCATAAATGTCTGCCTGACACTCCCCCCTCCCATATACCTACCGGTTCAATAATGAATTGACTCTATGTATTTATTAGTATATAAACTGAATTAAATGCGCTTGATCGTCAGTGTGCTGAGCGCAAGACGGACGAGGTTCCTGTTACTACACACCTGTGTGTCCCGGTGTGATGGAATATAACAGAGTAATATAGTCCGGTTTTGTTCCTATAAATTATACCTGGAAAATCCAAGAGAGACTGGTCCCAAATCTGCACATGCAAATCACTCCCTACAAAAGCAAATACCCTCGAAAAGCGGGAGCCAATAAGTGTAAGGGGACCATAACTATTCAACGGCCTCCCACTATGCTGTCTTTACAAAGGAAACGGATACGTTCCTAAAGTTATTCTTGATTAACCGGGCTGTGGTTAGTACACTGAACTGCGTGTGGCCAGCAATAACAGCCTGGTTGATCACCCTCTGAAGACTGGTCTAGGACCACCAACACCTCGTCGCCCCTCACTGTGCAAACATATGGTCACCATGACAAGTCGTCACCATGTCAAGTCCCCACCAACACCTCGTCGCCCCCCTCACTGTGTACACATATGGTCACCACGACAAGTCCCCACCAACACCTCGTCGCCCCCCTCACTGTGTACACATATGGTCACCACGACAAGTCCCCACCAACACCTCGTCGTCCCGCACTCAAACTCAAATTACGATCGTAAACAGCCGTGAATGGAACCAATTTCGCGCTGTGACTGTGTTGCAGGTCCGGTGACGGAGTCAAGTGACGAACCTTCGCCACTCTGGCAAGACTCGCGCCATAACCTGCTAGAGTTGACTTAAAAATATCTATAACTCTCGCAATGCCTGATAACATGTCATTAGAGAAGCCGGATATTCCTATAATAAACTAAAAAAAATGTAATTCACCTGAACTCCACCTGACACTTACGTGTTCCCACACAGCAAGGCTGATAGAACAGACTGACGTATTCTCACATGGTAAGGCTGATAGAACAGACTGACGTATTCTCACATGGTAAGGCTGATAGAACAGACTGACGTATTCTCACATGGTAAGGCTGCCATAACAAACTGATGGACGTTGTAAAGTAAGCTCAAGCTTGCTCACAGGGGCAAATATACTCACTACAACGCACTCTTCAGCGCACCAACTCATCTAGCTACAGAACTTTTGACCTGCATCCTAAACAGCCTCCTACCTATCTTTCTTCATGCACACAAAATAATATTAATATCCTTATCTTCGTTCCTATATATCTGTCCCTTCACTACCCCACTGCCACTTTTCTTCCATCACCTAAGAACTGAGAGGCGTGGAGTAAAAGTCCAAAGTCTCTCTCTCTCTGTGAGCTCTGAACTGCTTGTTTCCTCTCATACTCCCCCTCCACACACACTGGAAGGGAGTCAAGACAGTGCCTTCTCTAAACTACTCTCACTCACCAATGCTGTTTGTGAGTGTGTGCAGACCAAGATATATGTTCTTATCTAAATGCGCATCTTGCCCAAATCTGTATTTCTAAATATATGTAATCCTTTCTAATTCTATATAATCTACATCTCAGCCATATACAAAAATTTAATCTCGCCAAAAAGTACGTCCTTTCCAGACAACCAACACAGTATTATCCCTAAACACAATGACCCACTCATCGGGCCCCGGAGGGCAGAAATCCGCGACATTCGTCAATAAGAGTTAAGAGGCGGGGCCAGGAACCATGGGTCGACTCCTGCAACACACGCCCGGGCGACTGCAACTGGACGAGTATCTAGTACTTATTTTACATTTGAAGGCATCACAAGCATCAGTGACTGGGAAGAGTGAACTTTCGTGAGTGTACAATTCGTAAGAGTCGTATATTATTTACTGTACTACAGGTAACAGGAAAATATGCAAAAATCACGAACAACGGTAAAGGAACGGAGATAATAACGGGCTGGGACAAGTAACAGGGGATTTTTGCGAGCCTTGACAACGTGCCGCATAACAGGGATCCATGACAAGGGGCAAGTGGACAGTGATAATGAACAAGGAGGAGGCATTAACAACGGTCAAGGGGGCATTAACTACGATCAAAGGGAAGCAGTCACAACGATCAAAGGTGGCAGTAAGAACGATCGAAGGTGGCAGTAAGAACGATCGAAGGTGGCAGTAACAACGATCGAAGGTGGCAGTAACAACGGCCAAAGGGGGCAGTAACAATGGTGAAGAGTGGAAAAAGGGGTGGACATCATGACTGTATACGAGTGGACCAGTGGGCCGCCATCAGTAACAGCCTGGTTGGACTGGTTGGTTGGACTTTTCTATCCTCACAGAGCAGCCTGGGGCTGCTCTGTGAGGATAGAAAAAGCCTCGAAACAGCCCACAGGTATATCACACGTATAATCACAAATATATTAAGCAACATTTCGTTACAAAGTACAGCAATCAAGAGTATAAAACATTAATGCGGAGGCAATATTGCCTTATACGAGATTTACTGAATATTACAAACTAAAGAAATACAAATACTAAAAGGTAAATCACAACTGTCTACTCTGTAGCATACAATCACTGATTGCAACATACACGCAAATTCAACAGCTACTAAACATGCTGGTATAAAAGTGAATGAATACAGCAAGCCGATACATCATGCAATACAATGCAACATACATTTTAAGTGCACAGTCAACACGCAGTAACATATGTAGTTGCACAGCTATTAATGTGATGGTGATGAATATGGTATTATGATAAAATGATGTTCCTACTATTTTGTCGCTGATGATGATAATGACGGATGGCAGCTTAGAGTTCAAGCCGATCTACTACAGCAGGGTAATGCTGCAGCTCACCTCTACCTACCAATCATAAATGCTTTAATCCCTAGAATAACGATTAAAACAAACATTAAAAATAAATAAATAAATAAATAAATAAATAAATAAATATATATATGTCGTGCCGATTAGGTAAAACTGGTCAATTAGCAAGAACTCATCTAAAATTAAGTCCTTTCTAAAATTTTCTCTTATACGTTTAAATATATATTTTTTTCTTTTATGTTAATGTAAGAATTTATAATTTTGTACCAAGAGAAACTTTGAAAACCTACCTAACCTTATTACAACAAACGCAATTTAATTTAGCCTAACCCAACTAAATATATTTTAGATACGTTAACATTAATTTAATAATAAACAAACACAATGAAAAATATTTTTTTCGTTATGTTCAGAATGATTTTGGCGAAATTATTGCATACACAAATTTTCACTTGTCTTTTATGGCAAGGTGAGCGTTGCTATTTAAGCCAAAATCTCAAGTTTTATCCTAATCGGACGACATATATATATATATATATATATATATATATATATATATATATATATATATATATATATATATATATGTCGTGCCGAATAAGCCAACCAAGCGAGTTAGTCCGAAAAAAACTAATTTTTTTCTGCCGAATAAGCAGTGAAATTATTTTTTACCATAAATCTGTGAAAATTAACCCGAACATAACGAAAGATATATATCTTATTAATTTTAAGAAATATTAACCTGATCTATGGTATATTTAGTAAAATTTGGCTAAAAATAATTACGTTAGTTTTGGGTAGGTTAGGTGAGGTTTGTAAGTTAGTTTTTGGTCAAAAAATATTTTTTAAATAATTGTCAATGAAAAATGTCTATCAATTTGCAAAATTTTGTTTTGTAAAAGTCTAATTTTTAGGGGAGTCCGGCCTATTCGGCAAGTTCAATTTTTTAGGCACGGAATATACATATCTTGCCTCTCTGTGAATGTTCCCTGCCTATATTTAGAATGATGGTGATGAAGGAATTATGATTATAATGATAGAGGATAATGACGGAAACGTCAGGTATATAAATGATGAACCATGACGATGGTGACGGTGACCTCACCTTCACAGAACAGCACAGTCACAACAGCCACTCACCTGAAAACACAAAATACACATTAGTCAATTGTTTTTTCTCCATAAGAGCCAAAAATAAAATATGAAAACTGGACACAACACACTTTCACAGTAGATTTTAAGAGTTATTTAGAGTACAATGTGTATTAATCATACACACAAGACACATGACTGCGAGATCTGGGATGTTCACAAGGCTCTTAACGCTGAGGGACTGAATGCCTCCTATTAACGCTGAGGGACTGAATGCCTCCTATTAACGCTGAGGGACTGAATGCCTCCTATCAAGGCTGAGGGACTGAATGCCTCCTATCAACGCTGAGGGACTGAATGCCTCCTATCAACGCTGAGGGACTGAATGCCTCCTATCAACGCTGAGGGACTGAATGCCTCCTATCAACGCTGAGGGACTGAATGCCTCCTATCAACGCTGAGGGACTGAATGCCTCCTATCAACGCTGAGGGACTGAATGCCTCCTATCAACGCTGAGGGACTGAATGCCTCCTATCAACGCTGAGGGGCTGAATGCCTCCTATTAACGCTGAGGGACTGAATGCCTCCTATTAACGCTGAGGGACTGAATGCCTCCTATTAACGCTGAGGGGCTGAATGCCTCCTATTAACGCTGAGGGACTGAATGCCTCCTATCAACGCTGAGGGACTGAATGCCTCCTATTAACGCTGAGGGACTGAATGCCTCCTATCAACGCTGAGGGACTGAATGCCTCCTATCAGGGCTGAGGGACTGAATGCCTCCTATCAAGGCTGAGGGACTGAATGCCTCCTATCAACGCTGAGGGACTGAATGCCTCCTATCAAGGCTGAGGGACTGAATGCCTCCTATCAAGACTGAGGGACTGAATGCCTCCTATCAACGCTGAGGGACTGAATGCCTCCTATCAACGCTGAGGGACTGAATGCCTCCTATCAACGCTGAGGGACTGAATGCCTCCTATTAAGGCTGAGGGACTGAATGCCTCCTACTAAGGCTGAGGGACTGAATGCCTCCTATTAAGGCTGAGGGACTGAATGCCTCCTATCAACGCTGAGGGACTGAATGCCTCCTATCAACGCTGAGGGACTGAATGCCTCCTATTAACGCTGAGGGACTGAATGCCTCCTATTAAGGCTGAGGGACTGAATGCCTCCTATTAAGGCTGAGGGACTGAATGCCTCCTATCAACGCTGAGGGACTGAATGCCTCCTATTAAGGCTGAGGGACTGAATGCCTCCTATTAAGGCTGAGGGACTGAATGCCTCCTATTAAGGCTGAGTGACTGAATGCCTCCTATTAAGGCTGAGGGACTGAATGCCTCCTATTAAGGCTGAGGGACTAACAACCTCAAATTACTTCATGTCTTCCACCGTTTATTCTCTGCATTGGATTTATAAAAACAAAATGATGGGCGAAACGTCTCTTCAACAGATACCCAAGAGTTACGCATAGGTCTTATTCATCAACTTGCTGTTTTGTAGACCAAAGGTTTATTATTGGCTGAATCTACTATACTGCATAGGAACTGAAGACACTCTAAAGACACTTTATACACACTTGTTTTCCCACTCTGTGCCTTACTGGAGGAAGACAATCTCGTCACTATGTTTTTGCTTTCTTTTCTTAGCTGGCGGTTTCATTACCACTCACCGCAGCTCTCCATCAAGGATTATTTGTGTATGAGTTCACTAAGATCCCTCCTCATCCCGTTTTTCGTGCCAATGCACTAACATTGTAGTCAGAATGCATGGACTATTTTGCCTTCAAGTGTTGGAAGACTGCTCACGTTGCTGTGAGTACAGGTAACTCCTCTGCTACCGTCTCTCTCAGGAGGTCTAGTATGGTGTCATAATATGGACAACGTACTACTGTAACCTGTCAAATTAATGCGCTGTGACACTAACTGGAAAACGACCGAGTACAAAAACCAGTAAATCGTAATGGAAAAAAAGGTCACTAGAGTTCTTAGAGACGTCGTTTTGACCCTCTAAAAAGGCGACACTGCCTACGTTGTGCACAGCACATGGAGTGTCACTTATCGTTGTCCTGTACTCTTGAGAATAATTTAGTCGGATACAAAGGTTCCTGAAAACGAATAAGTACACATATCATTAAAAGTATCACACATTTGTGACATAATTTTTTTTTCATTACGACTTGTCTCCTTCATAGTAGACAAAAAAACAACAACATTTGAGATGAAGGAAGATTAAAAATTATAGGGAAGAACTTGCAGTCCTCCACTCTCAATCCGCAACCTTTCCCAACGCTCATAAGATCACGAAAAACTACCAGAAACATCACGTCATTCCCCATTCAAGATCCCAAAGACCAGAAACAATTCCACTTGAAGAGCAGAAGCAAGGAAACTATTCGGTCTCTCTCTCTATCTCTCTCTCTCTCTTTCACGCGCGCTTCCCTCTCCGGATTTTACGAATTCATGAGACGACAGATACTTCATTAGCGAAAATTTCTTAAAACAGGATTCCGGCTTATCTCAGCTCAGCCCGTCTTAGTTGAGTGCTGAAGCCAGGGCCCACCTATGACTCAGTCAGGACCCCAATCACTCACCCAGGACCCCACACATTACTCACCCAGAGTACAAAGACGAAAGAGGCTTCATTACCAGTGCGGATGAGTTCGAAATTTCGTGAACACTTGTCTTGATACAGTTGTACAGGAAACATTACAGCACTACAGGATTCCTGAGAACGACATATCTGTGGCCATTTTAGAGGGTTCTACTCTAGCTGCTAATTCTGAAGCTAGGTTTCTTTGTTCATTGCGAGTTCAATTAGGTTGTTGCTGTTAGCCGAGCCATTTCTATTTTAATGTTTAGGCTGTTGGTTAATAGCAACCGCCCAGGTAGGTAGTGCCGTCCTATGAAAGTGAAATGGAACCCTGTTAAAAGTTTTGCACTCAGGCTGAATTACTGTCTCTTTCTTTGTCTCGGTGAATATGTAATTTGGCATGATAATCTAACATTTTTACTTAAATTCAGTATGAATTTCCCTTTACGTTTCTACGTGTTTCTTAACTCTCTAGTTTTGTTCCTGTACCATTCTAAGAGGGCTAGTCTGAGATCAGGTCACGAGGGCCAGTCTGAGACCAGGTCACGAGGGCCAGTCTGAGATCAGTTCACGAGGGCCAGTCTGAGACCAGGTCACGAGGGCCAGTCTGAGACCAGGTCACGAGGGCTGGTCTGAGACCAGGTCACGAGGGCTGGTCTAAGACCAGGACACGAGAGCAGAGGCTCCCGGAACCACAGACAAATACACTCACAATTATCATTATTACTGTTAAAAACTAACCCTCGTTTCTCGATTCTTTCTTTTCATTACGTCCTGTTAACTCAAGAAACATTTTCATTCTTTAGCAGAAGCGGCGGAAACAAAGACGTGATCATATTTCTTGTCATTAATATGATCACCTTCTTTGGTTACCCCTCCTTCTTTCCTTGGCCCCCAACCTCCTCCCCTGGACCCACACCTTTTCTGGTCTCCCACCTCCTCATCTGAGATTCACATTGGCTGGATTCACATATTAAAACAGACAAGCATTTCTAAAGCAAGTTCACAATAGATCTCTTGTATTAGCGCATGTCTTAAGCAAGTAGCCACCATAAATCTTTTTATTAAGCTATTAACGACACTTCCTCTAATAGCCTCGTTGCACTCTACACGCTTTTACTCAGCCTCTAAAGGAAAGGGAGATTTTTTCCTCGTCAATAAGAGCAGTGAATTACCTTTTAAATTAACTTCCGGGAAATTACTCGCTTAACACCTGGGCTTCTTACGCTAAAAGGCTCCAGGGAGCCAAGCACAACATTTTTGACACCCTCGCCGCCAGATTATACATTTTTTAATTAAGAAAACTTGGTACATCAGTACTGTGCTGCAACAGTTTTCTACGAGAGTTACATTGTAGGAACAAAAGTTGGCTACGTTTCTCTGTCATATTCTATTACACAGGATGGGTTGTTATTCTATACAAGTTACATTGTGGAAACAAAAGCTAGCTATGATCCTCCCTCATATTCTATCATAAAAGATGAGCTATTCTATACGAGTTACACTAAGAACAAAAGCTAGCTATATGTCTCTATCATATTCCATAACACATGATGGGGTTTTTTATACATCAAATTTACAGGCTAAGATTTGTTATCTACCTCAGCTTATTTCAAAGCCCAGCCCTATTTAAGGTATACTACGACCCCCAGGATACGACCCACAACATTCGACTAACACCCAGGTACCTACTTACTGCTAGGTGAACAAGTGTATGGAAACATGCCCAACGTTTCCAGCTGGCCGGGAATCGCTAAGTATGTGAGCTGAGTGCGCTACCAACCAAGGGTTGCATACATAAAGTAATCTGTTATCCCAAGCTGGGACTTCAGCAACACGATGAGGATATCTTCAAGCATTTACCTTTAGCCTCAGCAGCTATGAATTGTGCCAGTAGCTCAGGGGTTACTATTACGTGAGAATGACACACGTCACGATCTGCCTGAGAGAGATTCAGGAGGCACGGAGACTGGACGCTACGACTACACGGTCAAGGGACATCTCATTTCCGGGAAAGAGGGAAGACGATCCCGGCCTCCCGCGGTGAACTGACCAACCTCCTCTGCTCCCCAAGCTTCCACTCCACACTTTCTGTGAAAATGTCTCTTGTCTTCTTTTCGGATTAATTTGAACACGTATTAATCCTCGTGAACGATTAAAAACTTTCCCTTTCTTGGCACATTTTCATTAATGAAATTCTATTACCAAGCCAGAAATATAATTTGTCAGTGATTGAATTACATTATTCCATCGACTGATCAGCTTTCCTTTTCACTCACAATTTCAATTTAATTTTGCTGCCTCAGCAAAGACCATCACACTTGCTTTATTTTGGCGACAAGACTCGAATTTCAAGTTGCGGAAATTATTTATTAGAAATGTCACCCCTTTCCCCGCGGTCCCCTTACCCATCACCCCAAAGAAAACGGACCCTAGTCCAGGTCTGGTGATAGGTAAATATGTCTGCTTGTCCGTCAGTGGTCTTATATACGCCAGCACACCATTTTTTTTTTCCTAAAATTTTCAACCAATAATTGGACACGATGGCAACTTTGCCATCTATAACGTGGCGGCAGATGCGAGACTGTGTTACCTCGAGGGGACCTAGATGTGACCTTGAGGGGACCTAGATGTGACCTTGAAGGGGCCTAGATGTGACCTTGAAGGGACCTAGATGAAACCTTGAAAGGGCCCTAGATATGACCACCTTGAAGGGACCTAGATGTGATCTAGAAGGGGACCTAGATGGGACCTCGATGAGACCTGGAGTGGATACTGCCGGAAAACGAACAGCTAGATCAGGTGTTGTCAGAACACTATACTGTATGAACAACGAACTGTAAAATAAATATTCACGGAGAAGCACTAAAGTCGTAAGGATCATAAAGCGCCTGAGCAATCGGAGGTAACCAGGTATGATCCTGGCGGCGGGTGAGGTGCGTGGCGGGCAGACAGGGAAGAGTGGGCGGACAGACAACCAAGCCGTGTCATTAAACGGTTATGTAAATACTACTAATGGCTCGCATTTTTAATTAGCAGACTCTTATTTCAGCTTACCTGTGTTAAACACCCACGAGGGTGAGTGATCCACGAAGGTGACTCACGAGGGTGAGTGATCCACGAAGGTGACCCACGAGGGTGAGTGATCCACGAAGGTGACCCACGAGGGTGAGTGATCCACGAAGGTGACCCACGAGGGTGAGTGATCCACGAAGGTGACCCACGAGGGTGAGTGATCCACGAAGGTGACCCACGAGGGTGAGTGATCCACGAAGGTGACCCACGAGGTGAATGATCCACGAAGGTGACCCACGAGGGTGAGTGATCCACGAAGGTGACCCACGAGGGTGAGTGATCCACGAAGGTGACCCACGAGGGTGAGTGATCCACGAGTGTGAGTGATCCACGTGTGAGTGATCCACGTGTGAGTGATCCACGAGTGCGAGTGATCCACGAGTGCGAGTGATCCACGAGTGTGAGTGATCCACGAGTGTGATTGATCCACGAGTGCGAGTGATTCACTAGTGCGAGTGATCCACGAGTGTGAGTGATCCACGAGTGTGAGTAACCCACGAGTGTGAGTGATCCACGAGTGTGAGTGACCCACGAGTGTGTGATCCACGAGTGTGAATAACCCACGAGTGTGAGTGACCCACGAGTGTGAGTAACCCACGAATGTGAGTGACCCACGAGGGTGAGTGATCTACGAGTGTAACCCACGAGAGTAAGTGATCCACGAGTGCGAGTGATCCACGAGTGCGAGTGATCCACGAGTGTGAATGACCCACGAGTGTGAGTGATCCACGAGTGAGTAACCCACGAGTGTGAGTGATCCACGAGTGTGAGTGATCCACGAGTGTGAGTAACCCACGAGTGTGAATAACCCACGAGTGTGAGTAACCCACGAGTGTGAGTGACCCACGAGTGTGTGATCCACGAGTGTGAGTGATCCACGAGTGTGTGACCCACGAGTGTGTGATCCACGAGTGTGAGTGATCCACGAGGGTGAGTGATCAACGAGGGTGAGTGACCCACGAGTGTGTGATCCACGAGTGTAAGTGATCCACGAGTGTGTGACCCACGAGGTTGTGATCCACGAGTGTGAGTGATCCACGAGTGTGAGTAACCCACGAATGTGAGTGACCCACGAGGGTGAGTGATCTACGAGTGTAACCCACGAGAGTAAGTGATCCACGAGGGTGAGTAACCCACGAGGGTGAGTGATCAACGAGGGTGAGTGATCCACGAGTGTGAGTAACCCACAAGGGTGAGTGATCCACGAGGGTGAGTAACCCATGAAGATGAGTGATCCACGAGGGTAACCCACGAGTGTGAGTGATCCACGAGGGTAAGTGGTCCACGAAGGTGACCCACGAGGGTGAGTAACCCACGAGGGATCTCTACTGGGAAGACCCACCAGGTACAATTATTTCAGAGACAAGTATTTTTTGTGTGTGTAGAAAACGCGAAAGCGCAAATTTTGCCGAGAACCAGAAAATATAATTTCCGCAGAGACCGAGAATGTATAATTTTTGCGATGCTGTTTTAATCCGGCGGCGGCAGCGGAGGCAATTAAATGTGTGCACACAATATTGTTTGAGTGTCCCGTGTACTTGTTTCTCTCGCCGTTTTCGCTGAGCTGAAGAAAACGGGAAGTGGGGTGGACGATAATTTTTAACTAAGTAGAGGATGAGTAAGGCGCATTTACTCATCTATCTGTTAGTTAGTTACTATCTGTACTCGCCTATTTGTGGCTGCAGGGGTTGAGTCTCTGCTCCTGGCCAAGCTTCTCCGCTGGCCGCAGCTGAGTTCACACACTCCTGGCTGTGTGAGCTTTGTAGTACCTATTCTTAAAGCTATGGATGAATCCTGCGTGTTACCATTTCGCTGTCTTGTTTGTTCCACTTCGTGACCACTCGGGAAACGTTTCGCCAACGAGTTGTTTTATCAGTCCAACAGAGGTCCTTTGATCATCTTCCACACGATGCAACCCACAACAGTAAGCTAACAACCAGGTACCTACTTACTGCTAGGGAAAACAGGGGCGATAGGTATAAGGAAACATACCCAACGTATCTACGTGTCCTGGGATCGAACCCGGATCATTCTGATGTGAAGTGAAGGCGCTACCATTTGAGCCACTTGACTTTTTTTCACAATGGTCTCGGGAGCACACACAGTAAAACAACTCCACTAAAACACAAACACGCTCACACAGGTGGTGCCATTCGAAGCGTGCAGAAAAACACGAACGGAAATTAAAATACATTCATGGAAAAGAGCTAAACCCATAGGGTCATACAGATCCTGGGTGGGATGTAAACAGATCTGATTTGAGGTTGAAAATTGGTCCAATTTCTTGGCTCAAAATCTCTAACCACCAACAAAACTCTCCTCCCTCCCCTGTGAAGGCTAATTAGAGAACAGGTTGACTGGAAATGCTTCATGTCGTTCCAAGAGAAAATGCAAAACACGCTGCCAACACTGCTGACATTCAACCATCACGAATATATGTGAAAGCTTGGATGTATTATCTTGGTGGTGGGAGACTGGTGGTGATTTGTTTGTTTTGCTTCCAGAGCATTAGAATAATTTGGTTAGTCAGCGCTTTAAACATATTCAAACATTATCAAATTTACGCTCTCATTATCAACTTGCTGCTGTCGTCAACAGTTAATTCTCCTTTTACACAAATCATAATCAAATTTCATGATCTGTATCCATAATTCGTTCAGTGTCATCGGCCGAGTCAGTAAATTTAGATGAAAGAGGAAATATCCCCAACATTTAAGCAAAGAGACGCTATATTTTAAGTCAGGCAGGCACCCTGTGGGGAGTGGGGTGCCCTGTTAGGAGTGTGCGCCCATCCCAGAGGAAAGGCCCCTACCTTGGCACAAACCATCAGACAACACCAGCAAGTTTAGGTGACCCATTCGAGAGGAACTGGAGACTGGTGGAGGTGGAGGGAGACTGATGGTGATGGAGAGAAACTGATGGTGGTGGAGGGAGACTGGTGTTGGTTGTGGTGGAGGGAGACTTGGTGGTGGTGGTGGAGGGAGACTGGTGGTGGTGGTGGAGGGAGACTGGTGGTGGTGGTGAAGAGAGACTGGTGGTGGTGGTGAAGAGAGACTGGTGGTAGTAGTGACGGGAGACTGGTGGTAGTAGTGACGGGAGACTGGTGGTAGTAGTGATGGGAGACTGGTGGTAGTAGTGACGGGAGACTGGTGGTAGTAGTGATGGGAGACTGGTGGTAGTAGTGATGGGAGACTGGTGGTTGTTGTGACGGGAGACTGGTGGTTGTAGTGACGGGAGACTGGTGGTAGTAGTTAAGGCAGACTGGTAGTAGTAGTGACGGGAGACTGGTGGTAGTAGTGATGGGAGACTGGTGGTAGTAGTGACGGGAGACTGGTGGTAGTAGTGATGGGAGACTGGTGGTAGTAGTGATGGGAGACTGGTGGTTGTAGTGACGGGAGACTGGTGGTTGTAGTGACGGGAGACTGGTGGTTGTAGTGACGGGAGACTTGTGGTAGTAGTGATGGGAGACTGGTGGTAGTAGTTAAGGCAGACTGGTAGTAGTAGTGACGGGAGACTGGTGGTAGTAGTGACGGGAGACTGGTGGTAGTAGTGACGGGAGACTGGTGGTAGTAGTGATGGGAGACTGGTGGTAGTAGTGACGGGAGACTGGTGGTAGTAGTGATGGGAGACTGGTGGTAGTAGTGATGGGAGACTGGTGGTTGTTGTGACGGGAGACTGGTGGTTGTAGTGACGGGAGACTGGTGGTAGTAGTTAAGGCAGACTGGTAGTAGTAGTGACGGGAGACTGGTGGTAGTAGTGATGGGAGACTGGTGGTTGTAGTGACGGGAGACTGGTGGTTGTAGTGACGGGAGACTTGTGGTAGTAGTGATGGGAGACTGGTGGTAGTAGTTAAGGCAGACTGGTAGTAGTAGTGACGGGAGACTGGTGGTAGTAGTGATGGGAGACTGGAAGTAGTAGTGACGGGAGACTTGTGGTAGTAGTGATGGGAGACTGGTGGTAGTAGTTAAGGCAGACTGGTGGTAGTAGTGACGGGAGACTGGTGGTAGTAGTGACGGGAGACTGGTGGTAGTAGTGACGGGAGACTGGTGGTAGTAGTGACGGGAGACTGGTGGTAGTAGTGACGGGAGACTGGTGGTAGTAGTGACGGGAGACTGGTGGTAGTAGTGACGGGAGACTGGTGGTAGTAGTGACGGCAGACTGGTGGTAGTAGTGACGGCAGACTGGTGGTAGTAGTGACGGCAGACTGGTGGTAGTAGTGACGGCAGACTGGTGGTAGTAGTGACGGCAGACTGGTGCGTGAACACTGGTATATGCACACATCCACACGCTGATCCTCTTGTGCAGTGACACAAGAAATGAAAACACTAAAAATGCCTACGATGGCTAACAGGAGGAAGAGTCGATATAACCACATACAAAGTCATAATAAAATATGAAACAATAGATGAAGATTTTTTAGTACCTTTAAGGGGGGCAAAAAGGCCACAGTTGTAAAAAAAAAAAACTGAAATTGAAGGGATACTGGAATTGTTTTCATCGCAAATAATGGAACAATGTAATTTATTAAATGAAATGGTGTTACAACAAATGAAATTTTTAAATTATTATAGGGAGAAATAAATACTGAAGACGGGACACCATGAGTAAAGCTCCTTTGTCACCACAGTGACCCGAAGCTTTACACTAAAACTGTTCTTTTTGTTCCGCTAAGCAATTCTCTTGAAAAGACGAACGACCTTAAAATATTTACAAACAAGCAGAAGCATTTTAAAAGGTAAAAATGCATTTTGCAGTTTTGAGTTAACGACCCAAGTCGAGTAACTCAAACCTATGTCTTCCTTCTATATGCTGGGTTATGGATTAAATTTCTAGCAATAATTTACATATTCAGATTCTCAATGTGAGTTAAAAATTATGCAATTAAGTACGTTAAGTACGTACAAATAATAATGACAAAACTTTACTTAAAAACAATTTGTTATACAAGTGTCTTTTTCAAAACAACTGCCATGGTTTTTCTTAAATATGATGATAACTTCCTTATATCTGACCAGTTAGCACTGATGTAACTTCACCCAGCAAAACTACTGATACCCACAACCAGAAGGAGCTAAGTGGCGGTATTTTCACACTTGTAACTGTCAAGACCACACAGCCAGCAATAAGATTTAAAGCCCTCGCAGGATAAACTACCTCCCACCCCTTTGGGCCGGGAAGCAGATCCCTTAACATGACGCCAGGCAGGAAACGGGACCCTACCTTTATGGGAAACATTATAACCATTAGTACCTGAGAGAGGAGTTATGTGACAGTCATTATCTAACTCCTCCCCATTGCTGGTTTAGAATATTAGCTCCCAAGAGATTAAGAAACAGCTACAACCCTCCCCAGTCTGATGAACAACACACTTATGCAACACTTGCGACTCTTAATTGTCTCAGGTGATACACACCTCCTCCACAGTCCTCAAGTGATACACACCTTCCCTCCACAGTCTCAAGGTGATACCACCTTCCTCCACAGTCTCAGGTGATACACCCTTCCCTCCACAGTCTCAAGGTGATACACACCTTCCCTCCACAGTCTCAAGGTGATACACACCTTCCCTCCACAGTCTCAAGGTGATACACACCTTCCCTCCACAGTCTCAAGGTGATACACACCTTCCCTCCACAGTCTCAAGGTGATACACACCTTCCCTCCACAGTCTCAAGGTGATACACACCTTCCCTCCACAGTCTCAAGGTGATACACACCTTCCCTCCACAGTCTCAAGGAAAGACACTTCTCCCCTGTCTCAAGGAGAAATACTCCCCTCTTCCTCCAGTTTCAGGGCGAGACACTGTACTCCCAGTCTTAAGGGAGAAGGGAGACTAAACTCTCAAGTAATTAGCTCACCACACTCTAGGTTTTCCCCCTCAGCATTACCTGGAATTAAGATATTCTTTTACTCCAAAACATAGAGGTGATTACACTATAATTATCGCCTGAGTGCGTCAAGGGGCAGTCGCCAAACTAATTCCACCACGACGACGACCTCCACCACCACTATTAGCACAGTACCGGCATCACCACCACAAGCACAGTACCGGCATCACCACCAATAGCACAGTACCAGAATCACCACCACAAGCACAGTACCAGCATCATCACCACTAGCACAGTACCAGCATCACCACCACTAAGACAGTACCAGCATCACCAGCAACACAGCCAGCAACATAATCAGCTACCACAGCACTAACAGAAACATCAATAGCACCAGCTGCAACAGAACCAAATGACACCAGCAGCAACACTAACAGAACAGAACCATCACAAAACACCACTAACTGCATCATAAACAGTACAGTGCCACCATTACCAACAGCACCAGCTGCAACAGCACAGTACCACCACTAACAACACCAGCTGCAGCAGCACAGTACCACCACTAACAACACCAGCTGCAGCAGCACAGTACCACTACTAACAACACCAGCTGCAGCAGCACAGTACCACCACTAACAACACCAGCTGCAGCATCACAGTACCACCACTAACAACACCAGCTGCAGCAGCACAGTACCACTACTAACAACACCAGCTGCAGCAGCACAGTACCACCACTAACAACACCAGCTGCAGCAGCACAGTACCACCACTAACAACACCAGCCACTAACAACACCAGCTGCAGCAGCACAGTACCACCACTAACAACACCAGCTGCAGCAGCACAGTACCACCACTAACAACACCAGCTGCAGCAGCACAGTACCACCACTAACAACACCAGCTGCAGCAGCACAGTACCACTACTAACAACACCAGGTGCAGCAGCACAGTACCACCACTAACAACACCAGGTGCAGCAGCACAGTACCACCACTAACAACACCAGGTGCAGCAGCGCAGTACCACCACTAACAACACCAGCTGCAGCAGCACAGTACCACTACTAACAACACCAGCTGCAGCAGCACAGTACCACCACTAACAACACCAGCTGCAGCAGCACAGTACCACCACTAACAACACCAGCTGCAGCAGCACAGTACCACCACTAACAACACCAGCTGCAGCAGCACAGTACCACCACTAACAACACCAGCTGCAGCAGCACAGTACCACCACTAACAACACGAGCTGTAGCAGCACAGTACCACCACTAACAACACCAGCCACTAACAACACCAGCTGCAGCAGCACAATACCACCACTAACAACAACACCAGCTGCAGCAGCACAGTACCACTACTAACAACACCAGCCACTAACAACACCAGCTGCAGCAGCACAATACCACCACTAACACACCAGCTGCAGCAGCACAGTACCACTACAACAACACCACACTAACAACACCAGCTGCAGCAGCACAGTACCACTACTAACAACACCAGCCACTAACAACACCAGCTGCAGCAGCACAGTACCACTACTAACAACACCAGCCACTAACAACACCAGCTGTAACAGCACAATACCACCACTAACAACACCAGCTACAGCAGCACAGTACCACTACTAACAACACCAGCTGCAGCAGCACAGTACCACCACTAACAACAAGATCACATCACCAACGTCGTGGTCGTCACCACAATCAAGGCTTCACTCCTGGGGATGAGGGAAGGCATCACACCCAGTTTGTGATACACGGAGAGGAGTCCTCGTTTTCACTCCCTGCTGGGTATAAGTGTGCATGGCTTCCATCACCTCCACCCGGGGCCTGCAAGGGGAGACGTAACCTACTGCTCCTAGCCAAGGTAATCCATTAGACTGTTGGGGAAGGAGAGGGCTAGATGGTATCTGGAGTCAACTTTACTATATTTTACTACGTTAATTTTATACGATATTCCCTTCGCTTGGAGGGGATATCGTATGAGGTCACATAAAATAATAATAAAGTATATATAACCATGAGGAAATTAAAAACAGAAGCGACAGCTCTGGCATGGCGGTAGCTGCGAAGTCACAGGAAACGTTCAAATTTGGACGTGTCACTCGTAGTGCGAGAACAATTTTCTCAGAGTATGTTGCTGATGGCCTCGCCTTGAGCTCTCCATAGTGTTTTTTTTAGATATATTTTTTTTCCACCCATATCATCAGATAATGTTGGTAGTATTTTATTTATAGTGAGAAATGTGAAAATTTCTCCTAAAGCACGTCTTACGATGACAATCTCAGCCAAGGTTATTGATCACTTGACTGACACCTTTCCCTGGCTATCCGGCGGCCCATTATTGTGTAACAATGTTTCCTTATACCTGCTACCCCTGTTCACCTAGCAGTAAGTAGGTACCTGGGTGTTAGCAGACTGTTGTGGGTCGCATCCAGGGGGATGGCAGTGTATACCTTAGATAGGGCTGTGCTTTGTAATGAGCTGAGGTAGGGTAACAGCTCTAAGCCTGTAAAACTGATACGTGTAAACAAAAAAAAATCACGTTATGTGGTGGTAGGTCATGCATCGAATTTACAAGGAACGGATGACCAGACACTGCTGAAACAGACACTGCTCGCCCGAGCAGTGCGACCAGGTCTATCCTTCTGATACACTGTCTCCTTCACCTGCAAATATCATTCAGTGAGTGATGTGCGTGTCAGCCATATTAACTTAAAGGCAAGCACTGGCGTTTTGATCACTACAGCCGTCACTTTCCAAGCTACTTATGCTGTGCTCGGTGACGTCACATGGAAGGAGGAGGAAGAGGAAGAGGAGGAGGAAAGAGGAAGAGGAAAAGCTGGCTCTGGGAATCAACGATTAAAGCGACCGGGATGTTATTAAAGGACCACAATGGAAATAAGTCACTATATCTGACTTTTTTGGGTTATCCTAGGTTCTCTACACATATGTTGCTATGTATGATAATCTATGTAACTGTATTTGTGTATACCTGAATAAACTTACTTACTTAAGAGGAGCAGCTGGATCAGCAGCAGCACCAACACCAAGCAGAGTCATCTCATGCCAGGAGAAAACCATTGGCGTCTAAGACTGCTTCTAGATTATGGAAGTTCGTCTCAGTCTGCAGCAACTTTATACACGGCTTCAATCCTCATCTTTGTCAGCTGTTATCAACATGTCACTTTAGTGGTGATTAATTCAGCCCCTAGCAGAAGGCGGCCGCAGGCGACCAGCACCCCTACGGCAGAGGGCCACACGTTCTATTATGGGATGCCTCGGGAGGCAATATCATGGTGGGGGATAGCTATTGACACAAGATACATCTGACAGGTGCAGCATCATGCCACTACACCCACTAGAGGATTGCAACCACGACAAGATACATTGCACCCGTTATCGCTGAGAAATCCATTCTCGATAACAGAAGGCCAGCAAACGTTATAGCAGTGGAAGAAAATTAAAGCCCGACTTCTCTTATAGGAAAAAAAATGGCAAGTTGTCCGTTTAAAATAAAAAAAAAATCATCGTCTTAGCAACCAGCTTTTCATTATCCCTAAAAGAAAGCTAATTTCCTTGATGAAGACGATATTTTTAAAAGCTGGCTCTGGGAATCAACGATTAAAGCGACCGACATGTTATTAAAAAACGCGTAATTTCTGGGGCAAGTTCGATATTGACATTTCGGTACAGAAGTGTGAATATCGAACCCTGTCGTGTGCTAACATGGAAGGGTTCTAGTACTGATTGAGGTTCTGGCGAGGAATCAAATTATGAAGACAGGTAGTCTGCTCGTTTTGGCTGAACCACAGTAAAATACGAACGCACAAGATCGTGTGTTCTCATAATTGTATCTAAACTTGAACTGGGCAACCTACATACCCACCCACTGTACCTCCAGGTATGTTTTAAAAGAAATAAAGAATTTGATTCATTCTTGTTTATGAAAAGGATTTGCTCGTTAAGTCTACGGAACTATGAAGATATAAAAAAAAATAAACCGCAAGATACCATTAGAAATAAGCCACACTAATTGGCTTTCCTGGGCTATTAACCATCAGCAGAATCGGTATCGGCCATTTTTATGGTATCGGTGAAAAAACAGCCGATACCAGCATATACTTTTTAAAATATTAGTATTATATGTGTAATAAAAATATTAATATTAACACTCTACGTCACGACTGTGAGAGTTACTAACACACGCACACACACGCACACGCACACACGCACACGCACACGCACACACACACACACGCCCCGATGGCATGGTGGCTAGCGCTCTTGCTTCACGCACGGAGGGCCCGGGTTCAATTCCCGGCGGGGCCGAAACATTTCGAAGTGTTTCGTTACACACACACATACATACAACAGGCCTAGTGTCTAATCGACATGTGCCTAGGACAAAATGGTAACTAACACGCACACACACACGCATATTCTTGGACTGTAAGAAGGCGTTCGACACAGTCCCACACAAGAGATTAGTGCAGAAGCTGGAGGACCAGGCAGGGATAACAGGGAAGGCACTACAATGGATCAGGGAATACCTGTCAGGAAGACAGCAGCGAGTCATGGTTCGTGGCGAGGTGTCAGAATGGGCGCCGGTGACGAGTGGGGTGCCACAGGGGTCAGTCCTAGGACCGGTGCTGTTTCTTGTGTTTGTGAACGACATGACGGAAGGAATAGACTCCGAAGTGTCCCTGTTTGCAGACGATGTGAAGTTGATGAGAAGAATTCAATCGGAAGAGGACCAGGCAGAACTACAAAGGGATCTGGATAGGCTGCAAGCCTGGTCCAGCAATTGGCTCCTGGAGTTCAACCCAACCAAGTGCAAAGTCATGAAGATTGGGGAAGGGCAAAGAAGACCGCAGACGGAGTACAGTCTAGGGGGCCAGAGACTACAAACTTCAATCAAGGAAAAAGATCTTGGGGTGAGTATAACACCAGGCACATCTCCTGAGGCGCACATCAACAAAATAACTGCTGCAGCATACGGGCGCCTAGCAAACCTAAGAACAGCATTCCAACATCTTAATAAAGAATCGTTCAGGACCCTGTACACTGTGTACGTTAGGCCCATACTGGAGTATGCAGCACCAGTTTGGAACCCACATTTATCAAGCACGTAAAGAAACTAGAGAAAGTGCAAAGGTTTGCAACAAGACTAGTCCCGGAGCTAAGGGGTATGTCCTACGAGGAGAGGTTAAGGGAAATCGACCTGACGACACTGGAGGACAGGAGAGATAGGGGGGATATGATAACGACATATAAGATACTGAGAGGAATTGACAAGGTTGATAGAGACAGAATGTTCCAAAGATGGGACACAGCAACAAGGGGACACAGTTGGAAGTTGAAGACTCAGATGAATCACAGGGATGTTAGGAAGTATTTCTTCAGTCACAGAGTAGTCGGGAAGTGGAATAGCTTGGGAAGCGATGTAGTGGAGGCAGGTTCCATACACAGCTTTAAGAAGAGGTATGATAAAGTTCATGGCGCAGGGAGAGTGACCCAGTAGCGGCCAGTGAAGAGGCGGGGCCAGGAGCTATGTCTCGACCCCTGCAACCACAACTAGGTGAGTACACACAAGTGGACAGAGACAGAATGTTCCAGAGATGGGACACAGCAACAAGGGGACATAGTTGGAAGTTGAAGACTCAGATGAATCAGAGAGATGTTAGGAAGTATTTCTTCAGTCACAGAGTGGTCGGGAAGTGGAATAGTTTAGGAAGTGACGTAGTGGAGGCAGGCTCCATACATAGGTTTAAGAAGAGGTATGATAAAGCTCATGGCGCAGGAAGTGAGACCCAGTAGAGGCCAGTGAAGAGGCGGGGCCAGGAGCTATGACTCGACCCCTGCAACCACAACTAGGTGAGTACACACACACACATTATCGACAAAAGCCGCTGACAACAAGTACCTAAGACAACAGGCCAAGTAATAAGTAATGACATTATCATTTAGGTGAAATTAAGTTATTTAATATTTAAACTTCCTGTGTTATTTAATATCCATTGTGTAATAAGCATTCCCTTATATAATGAACAACATTATAATTTTAAAAATAAAAATTATAGGAAAAATATCAGTATCGGTTAAAAATTGGGTATCAGCAAAAAAATTGGCATTGTAAGGTCACCAGGCCTACAGGTAGGGCTTGCAGAATCACCAGGCTTACAGGTAGGGCCTGCAGGGTCACCAACCAACAGGATGGCACCGCAGGGTTACTAGATCAACAGTGAGGTCATAACTTGACCCAGACACAAGTGGGAGGTGAAGGGAAGTTCCTTCCGGAGCTGCAACATGTTAGAGTGGCTAAAACACTGATCCTCCCAGGTAAAGGTGAGAGGTTCGTCTGCTACCCACACACCCAGGCACGCGCACGCATGCACACGCACAGGCGAGAACACGCTAATCAGCTTGTTCTCATCGTACTCAGTTTAATTTGTACGTGCTTCATTTAGGCCTGTATGTAGTTGCGCTAATTTTGGCAATACGTAAGGTGTTAATATGTAATACCAGAATGCTTAAACACGTCAGCTGTTTGCACAAGGCCGCAGAACACTTTCAATATGATGTCCATCCCAATTTTCTTTCCATAAAGGCACAGCTATCACACTACAGTCATAACTCGCAGAACTGTAACATTCCTATCCAACCTGCACAGAATATGCACCGTTTTTGTTACTGAATCCTGTCAGAGGTATCACCTTGCTCATATTCAACGGCGTCAAAACATATAGAACCACTTCGCCTCTATTGACTGATGTCTAACACGATCATAAATATGCTTCATTAAAACTCCTGCTTCTTCCTCTCAATAATCAAACTCACTAACTCTTCCTGCAGTGTCCTTTACACTACATTTCTTTCACCTCTGATTATACACCCTCTTAACCTATATTGCTCCATTATTTCTACATGACCAACGGTGGTAGGAACCCATCTTCCGTTCTCTGACTTATTCTTTTCATACTATCACACAGTCTTGAAATTTCATAATTGCATGTTTGGTGCCAAATATTCCTACCACACACTGATCTCAGACATGATAGTTTTAGAACTTTCAACTTTATCCTTGCTACAGTATTCTTGGAAGATGTCTCTCACTCGCATAAAAGCGACGCCACTTTTTTTCCATCCAGTGGTACACTTTTATGCAACACTTGCAATATTCTTTCCATTATTTATTCCATGATATACCTCAAACTACCAAGACATATACAATGATACACTGACACTATTATATATATATATATATATATATATATATATATATATATATATATATATATATATATATATATATATATATATATACACTCTTCCTCCATATTGACATCTAGGTGAGCACATATAGGAAGCGCGTCTGTCTGGCGCTCAGCAGACAGACGCGCTTCCACCACGTCTTGCGATGAAAGGCCCATATGGGTTTAGCGCTTAACATAGTATTCATATCTAACTTTCAATCTTTCGTTCTCTATACTTGCATTATTTCCCCCACCACCTTACTCTCTGCATTAAATATTACATTTTTATTTTTCACACTGTTCTAAACTATTCCACCAACATTTATAGATTCTCTCTTGAATAATATAGATTAAACATATTTTGATGAGAACCGCCTCCGCCTCCTCCTCCCCGCGGCCCGCTACAACGCCACCTCAGCAGACACCAACACAAATACTTGCTTCTCCCCCTCCACATTCCTAAGTTGCCCGGGTAGGGAGGGACGACGACTGGAGGGCTACAATACACCACCTCGCCCGCCAACATAAGATACATATGCAAATCACACAAGATAAACTTTAACAGCGCCAGCCGCAAAATTCGGGCGCTCCATGGCACTCCTCGTTATCCACCACTGCAGCGGAGCTGAAATATTACCATCCCTTAACTTGTGCTCTGCTTAACACTGCCCCGCCACCATCCTTTTGTTTCCCTCGCCAGCAAGAAGCAATCTCTGCCCGCCAGCTCCATCTCCTCACTCGGCCTCTGTGTATGCACGTGTAAGCCTGGCTGCTTATGAATGTATTCTGTGTACACACACATAATTAATTTATGTGAGTACGTGTTGTGACGCAAGTGGAAGTGATACATGGCGTAGAGGTTACCATGCAAGGAGACACAGGAAGCGGGAAGACGGGAGTGCAGGAGACGACCTAATGCAGGCAGAAGATCGGTGATGCATTATAACAGAGGTGGCATACGTATGATGCATAGGTAGCAGAGAAAAGACGTATAGGTGGCGCAAGAGAGACGTAGCTAGAAAGTCTGAGTTACGTGAAAACATAAGTACGTAGCATAGGTGTCATGCAAATATGGATCGCAACACAGTTGAAACTACGTGTCGGGACAGGTGGCAGAGAACCCGAGACAATCTTGGGAGGTAACTGGTGGTCTTGGCTGGTACATCTCCTTTCTGGTAATTAACTGCCTGTCTGTAGGACATTATCCAGGTAATTCATAGTACAAGACGCTTGATGGAGGGCAGAGAAGCAGAAGACATGGAAGAAGGGTGAGAAAGAGAAGGAGAAAAGGAGCGGAAGAACAGATTTGGAGACTGGACACAAGGGAAGAAATACAAAATGAAGTAGGAGGAAGAAAAGGAACACAAGGAAACGGAGAAGTTAGCGAAGGTAAAGAACGGGAGAAAACATAATGAAGAAGATGAACATAACGTGAACGAACATAATGATGGGAAGGAGGAACAAACCAAAGGAGAGGAGGAAGGAGTCTGCATCACTGCAAGACAACCTTTCCCACCTTGCATACTGACAGCTCTTACTCTACCTTCCTTGACCTTAAACCTGCATTAAGGAACTTAGCAAAAATTGATGTTGGTGAATGGCTTCTCCGCTGAATCAAAGACTATCTGTCCAACAAAATTATCTGTGCTGTTACAAGAACATAGAGGTGTATCTAAAGACTTTGAATAAAAAAAACCCACAGGGAGGTGTCCTTAGCTAAAACTAATGGAATATTCCAAGCAACGCTTTCCTAAATGCTAGGTCAAAGAAGCGTAATCATTAAGTGATTAGTTTGACTGATATACTGATTCCCACCACTGCATTCTCCAACATCCAAAACATCTTTCAATATGTACTGAGAGTCATGTCAGGACTGGTGTTTGCTCAACTCTGCTGAGAAAACGTAGATACTCAACAGACGTCCTTCCCGGCAAGGAGCTATGACAGGATTTCACCTCCAGATATTGTGCTAAAGTGTGAATACTGAAAATTATGTATTATGATTACATAAGATCACTATATGACTATACCACACATCCTACTCGCCCTTGTGTCAGACAAAGCGTGGAGAATTTGAAACATTGCAGAACAAAGTGAAGAGGATCATCGTAAGATGTCCATGCACTACTAAAATATTAAACACACTCAAAGAACTTGATATCTCAAGCAGCAGTGAGAAAATCCCTTAGAAATTATCTTGCTGCTTCTCATCTGTTCAGGCAAATCCATTTAATCACTTGCACAAAAGCCTTCCAAGCCTTCTTCCCCACAGATGAACATCCCTCCAAATCAATCATGAAAACGAAAACTGACCTTCGAATGAATCACATACATGATCTATGTCAAGTATGTTGATAGGGAGGCGCCATAATTTATGTAATTGGAGGGGAGAGTGGAATAGAAGACGCTGTTTTTAAGCAGCGTTATTACTATTTTTATTGAGGGCTTTCGAGGGCTGAGAAGTTTTGGGGAGCTTCTGCCTTCCAAGCCCCCACCTTCATTGGAGTCGCTCCTGAGGGTAATGGCTCTTTTCACCAGCCCATTGGTTCAGCTGGTAGCGCCGTTGTCATACAGAGCAATGGCTCCTATACAGAAATTGTTTGCACTCGTGTCCATCTAAAGATGAAACCTTAACTGTGATTCCCTATCATCCATAAATGCTTTAAACTCTATGAATGCCCACTGTGTTATGCTCGTGTCAGAAGACAGACACAGGTATGGAAGAATTGCAGACAGTGGTGTCACGGTACAAATGTTGTGGATTTTATCCCAATGACAAAGGTCAGTGGAATAAAGCTGATAAACTTGATAAAACTGTTGAATTGGCACAGCCGTATTCCCTCAAGGAGGAAGTAGTTTACAACTCTATGCAGGTCAACTAGTAGTTGAAGACAACTCTCTCATGTTTATGAGGTTTAAGTGAACCTCATAAACATGAGAGAGAGAGAGACTAGTCAATCCATCATCACTCTGTCATGCACTAAGAGACACATGTCTATGACACATACAGCAAAATCAGCAGACTATTGATGTAGCTGTTGCCTAGCTTCGGCTGAGCTACAGGTACCCCTGAAAGCTTGCACCCCCAGCATATGCAAACCTCACAAAATGCAAATTATGCCAGAATTTTTTGTCACACTGCCATTGTGCTGGAATGCGACAAGATTCATTAATTCACTCACACATGTTTAAGAAAATTCAGTATTTTATACACAGTAACATACTGCCAGTCATTATGAAAAAAAATACCTAAAATTTGTCAGTTTCATAAAACTCATGACCATCGTAACTTGCTTAAATTCAACCGTATCATGCAAAATACTGTGTACTGTAAGAAATTCATAACCCCATATAACTTCACTGTAATGTTTATGTGAATAAATTCACGACTGCGAAACCATTACTATTGTGTTGGAGTCAATAAATTTGCAAATGATTCATTACAACTGTAGTAGTAGTAGTAGTAATAGTAGTAGTAGTAGTAGTAATAGTAGCAGTAGTAATAGTAGTAGTAGTAGTAGTAGTAATAGTAGTAGTAGTAGTAGTAATAGTAGTAGTAGTAGTAGTAGTATAGTAGTAGTAGTAATAATACATTTAAGAAGCACTCTGACCGCTCATTACTACTGTAGCTTACTTACAAATGTTGCTCATTACCACAAACACTTTCAGAATGGAAATTCTGTTTTGGAAACAGTCTCTATGGATGGGTTGTTGGTGTTTGTTGGTTTGTGTGTGTTGGAGTGTTTCTGTGTTTGTTGGTGTGTGTGATTGTTGGGGTGTGTATACAGAGGCACATAATGGGTCCAAGGAGTTTCCCTGGACCCATTATGTGCCTCTGTAGTCCTATGACTACCGTCCACAGAATACGTATAAGGTGCATAATAAAGATATCAAACGGCAAACAACAGTAACAGAAGGAATGAAAGAAGTCTAAAGGGGACAACCACCAACAAAGAGTGCCACAACACCCAACAAACAAATGCAAACAGGCCCACCAAACACACCCATCCACCACAAACCCACCAACAAACACACACACCAAGACACATACATCCCAACAAATACACACACGACAACACCAACATAAAGCAACAAACACACACAACAACACCAACATACAGCAACAAACACACAACAACAAACACCTCCCCAACACACACACAAACCAACAAACACCAACAACCCATCCATAGAGACTGTTTCCAAAGCAGAATTTCTATTCTGAAAGTGTTTGTGGTGCGGAATATATATATATATATAATATTATATACTGTAGTGTTTTCATGCCATAACTTGACAATAGAGTGCATACCGCGACGCATAGGGCAGGGAAGGTACACACACACGATAACATTCTCCTCACAACGACTCACATTCCAACATCATATTGTTTCCACGGATGCATTCTTTTAATGAAATTGGTTAACCCTAAAAAAAATTCAATATGGAAATAATTTTTGCAACATAATTTCAACAAAACTTTTGTACTGGCAGGAAAGTTTGGAATACAATCAAGTGCATACAGTTATAGCTTAAAATATACATACTGTGTATAACGTACGACATATTGCCCACCCTAACACACGGGTTCCCTCACGTTCCCTCTCTCATTCTCTCTCTCTCTCTCCCCTCTCTTTTTTTCTCTCTCTCTCCACACACACACACGATATGAAACTAATGAGGGGAATACAAGTGGACGAGGATCAGGTAGGCCTACAAGGGGATCTGGAGAGGCTGCAAGCCTTGTCCGACAAATGGCTCATGGAGTTTAACCCCGGCAAGTGCAAAGTTAAGAAGCTTGGGGAAGGACAAAGGAGACCGCAGACGGAGTACAGCCTAAGAGGTCAGAGGCTGAAAACTTACTCAAAGAAAAGGATTTTAGGGTGAGCATCATACCTAGCACATCTCCTGAGGCGCACATCAACCAAATAACTGCTGCAGTATACGGGCGCCTGGCAAACCTGAAAACAGCGTTTCGACATCCAAGTAAGGAGTCATTCACGACACTGTACACCGTGTACGTCAGGCCCATATAGGAGTATGCAGCACCAGCATGGAACCCACACATGGTCAAAGACGTCAAGAAATTAGAGAAAGTGCAAAGGTTTGCAACAAGACTAGTTCCTGAGCTGAGGGTTTTATCTTACAAGAAAAGTTTAAGGGAACTCAACCTGTCAACACTGGAAGACAGGAGGGACAGGAGAAGACATGATAACATATAAAATACTGAGAGGAACTCTCAAGGTGGATTTGGACAGAATGTTTCAGAGATGTGACACAGCTACAAGGGGTCACAACTGGAAGTTGAAAGCTCAGATGAGTCACAGGGATGTTAGGAAGGATTTCTTCAGCCATAGAGTTGTCAGGAAGTGGAGCAATTTGGAGAGTCATGTAGTGAAGGCAGGATCCATTCATAGCTTTAAGAAGAGATATGATAAAGCTCATGGAGCAGGGAGAGTGTGGACCTAGTAGCGACCAGTGAAGAGGCGGAGCCAGGAGCTATGAATCGACCCCTGCAACCACAATTAGGTGAGTTCACATACACACAGGAAATGGGAGTCAAAACAATGCTTCCTCTTAACTAATATCACTCACCACTGCTGCTCGTGGGCGTGTCTGACGGAGCAATATGATCTTATCTAAATGCGCATCTTACCTAAATAAACATATATTAATCTATACATCAAAAATCTATAAATTTTATTTAAGTTCTACATAATCAAAATCTCAGCCATCTAAAGAAAAATGATCTTTCAAAATCGCCTTATCGAGACAAAAATCAACACGGGATTTTCTTTCGAGAAACACAAAACAACACGGTATTATCCTTCGAGAAACACAAAACAACACGGTATTATCCTTCGAGAAACACAAAACAACACGGTATTATCCTTCGAGAAACACAAATCAACACTGTATTATCCTTCGAGAAACACAAAACAACACCGTATATCCTTTCGAAAACACAAATACAACACTGTATTATCCTTCGAGAAACGCAAACAACACGGTATTATCCTTCGAGAAACACAAAACACTGTATTATCCTTCGAGAAACACAAAACAACACGGTATTATCCTTCGAGAAACACAAAACAACACGGTATTATCCTTCGAGAAACACAAATCAATACTGTATTATCCTTCGAGAAACACAAATCAGCACTGTATTATCCTTCGAGAAACACAAACCAACATGGTATTATCCTTCGAGAAACACAAATCAACACTGTATTTATCCTTCGAGAAACACAAACCAACACGGTATTATCCTTCGAGAAACACAAATCAACACTGTATTTATCCTTCGAGAAACACAAATCAACACTGTATTATCCTTCGAGAAACACAAAGACCTTCCCTCCAGCCCACAAATATTAGCGAATAGGGAACTGTTACTAAAGATTTTCCTGGGGTTAATTCCTTCCATGTTCCGCGTCAACAAAAGCAGTAAGTATACCTGAGGGAGTCATCTTCACTGCTCTCCGTCAACGAGAAGAACTGGGATAATCAATTCCCTTCATCCCCGAAAGAGCTTGAATCAAAGTTGTCAAATTAGTAAATTTATTATATAAAGGTGAAGAAGGCGCCGGTCCTGCTGATAGTGAGCGTCGCTGTTGCAGTTGTAGTGGAACGTTACAGCGACACGGACACCCAGAATCTGTGTTATCACATTTGCACTGTGCGAAGGTGTGGCGACGTCTCCAGCCACAGTGTGCAGGTGTGGTGACATCTCCAGCCACAGTGTGTGGGTGTGGCGGCGTCTCCAGCCACAGTGTGCAGGTGTGGCGACGTCTCAAGCCACAGTGTGTGGATGTGGCGGCGTCTCCAGCCACAGTGTGCAGGTGTGGCGGCGTCTCCAGCCACAGTGTGCAGGTGTGGCGACGTCTCAAGCCACAGTGTGTGGATGTGGCGACGTCTCCAGCCACAGTGTGCAGGTGTGCGACGTCTACAGCCACAGTGTGGAGGTGTGCGACGTCTACAGCCACAGTGTGGAGGTGTGCCGACGTCTACAGCCACAGTGTGGAGGTGTGCCGACGTCTACAGCCACAGTGTGGAGGTGTGGCGGCGTCTCCAGCCACAGTGTGCAGGTGTGGCGACGTCTCCATCCACATACAGGTGTGCGACGCTCACCAGTAGGTGGCGGCGTCTCCAGCCACAATGTGCAGGTGTGGCGACGTCTCCAGCCACAGTATGGTGTGGTGTGGCGGCGTCTCCAGCCACAGTGTGCAGGTGTGGCGACGTCTCCATCCACAGTGTACATGTGTGGCGACGTCTCCAGCCACAGTGTGCAGGTGTGGCGACGTCTCCATCCAGTGTGCAGGTGTGGCGGCGTCTCCAGCCACAGTGAGCAGGTGTGGCGACGTCTCCAGCCACAGTGTGCAGGTGTGGCGACGTCTCCAGCCACAGTGTGGAGGTGTGGCGGCGTCTCCAGCCACAGTGTGCAGGTGTGGTGACGTCTCCATCCACAGTGTACAGGTGTGGCGACGTCTCCAGCCACAGCGTGCAGGTGTGGTGACATCTCCAGTCACAGCGTGCAGGTGTGGCGACGTCTCCAGCCATAGTGTGCAGGTGTGGCGACGTCTCCAGCCATAGTGTGCAGGTGTGGCGACGTCTCCAGCCACACACTGTTTACCTACCATTACCGAGAGGCTGAGCTGCGCTCATTATATCTGGCGTATTATAGTGCACCATCAAGCACCTGCAAGTGTTTACGCTGCCCCACTGACACTCACCCATTCATTCTTCATAAAGGAGCTTCAAGGTCAAATATCTAGGGAACAGAGCTTATTCTATCAGAGCAATAGCACAAGTCTGAGTGTTTCTGCAGCTATAGATATGTGAAGCTTAAAACGCAGCTTTATTAAAGTGATTAAATTTTACATGTAGTTTTTTGTCAAATATAATATTTAATGAGCGTGTAAATTAAATGTGAAAGTTTTGTCCGTAGAGTTTCATTAGCTAAAACCCTCCCCTTTTCGTCGAACTAGCTCACTCACAGTCCCTCGTTTAAATTTACTGGTTCGCTCAATGCTCAGGTTACACTCACTAGCTCCTATGCTCATGTTCTATATATATATATATATATATATATATATATATATATATATATATATATATATATATATAATATAATATGTGTATAAATACACATATACATACATATAATAGTTTCTTTGACCCCACACATGTGTTAAATACCCATAGTTGCAACTCACTAAATATAAGAGATCGTCAAGAACTGGATGGCTGACTGTGGATACTGACCTAAGTCCCACTCTACATTTCTACTCCTGGTCGACTGCAGACAGAAATTTGTGAAGTCAATTCTGTACTTGAAGGAAAGCTGTTAAAGAGTCTGAATGAGTTGCATCAAATGTCTGTGGCAATGTGGAGGAGTCAAGGTTTCATTTTATAGTCATTCTACCTACAGCTGTATCGCAGACAAAAATTATATTTGCCCAAGAAATCAGTTGTGCTTCTTTCATAAATACGAGGGACGAAAGCATCGCCAGATTTATCCACATCATTTGCTGATGCTTGTGGATTACTGAGAGCAGATACTATGTCACATAGGTCTTGGTTGTTTCAGGATTTGAAGTTTTTTTTTTTACTAGTCTTTGCCACAAAGAACTGACGCTATGTCACAACCGTCACTGAAAGAAGTTAAAGATGCTGGTACTTGTCTACAAGATTTGATTACAATCTTCTAATTGACTGCAATTTTCTTGATGGGACTCTGAGCTTCACGTGGCATTACGGGCTATCCCACAGCTCATGTAACTGGTCAGTTGGACACGCTTGCGTTAAGCATATTTTTCTGTTGTAGAGCTGTTGGGAGCCGATTGTGTTAACTTCTTCACGAACGTTAACTCCAAGGGTCATCACTGAAATGGATCGTGTCTAGTTCTTTCGTCTCTGATGTAAATCTGAAAATTTCTTACAGTCCAAAGGAAGCATTTCTGCTAAGCCAATAACGTCTGTTGTATCAGGGTTGATTGAATCATCAGCAATTAATAATCCTGTTCCTAGAGATATCAAACCATCAAATGGTTCTTGACATGGAACGAGATCGCAAACAGTTCACCAGTAACTGTATATCTTTTTTCATAGAGAATGTGTCGTGATTATCGCACTTCAACATTATGTTCTGTTAATGTGAAGAGAACAGAAAATTTATCTACAGCTTTACTAAGCCCATGGTAATATCTGCTCCACATTTTTCAGCAGTTTAAGTTTGAGTGTCTTAACCGTGTACATAGTTTCAGCATCTGTAGTCACTATCTCACTGTGTAGGTTTTGTAGTGAATACCGACATTCGTTGTTGCATTCTAAGAAATCACAAACATTGTTGAGAGCTGTTGCAGCATCTGCTAAAAGATTCAAGCAGGATGCACCGGATTTATCCATGTTTGTGTTTATGTTATTATAACACAACCTATGATATTAAGTATGTAGATACCAAATTAATAATGTTGCTCTGCTCTTTCTCACGTTTCTTGGAATTTCATAATTGAAACCTCGTGCACTGATCTGCGCTTTCATCTGCTTTATCATCACAGAATAAACAGTGCAATTTTAGATATAAAAAAGGTCAGTTTTGAATGCAAGCAACGCGCCTTCAAGTATGGTTTATCTGTTGTGTTGTCCTGGCTCCTCTTCAAAGTTATGTTTTAAAACAAACAATATGAACTTATTCTAACATTTCATTAGCATTTTTTTTTTGCATGTAAACCAACCTTGCGAGACCGACTCGAGTTCATCAAGGACGGCAATTCTCGAGTCACCAGCAGAGTGACTCGAAGACAATCTCTAACCACTAGCAGAGTGACTCGAGGACAATCTCTAACCACTAGAAGAGTGACTCGAGGACATTCTCTAACCACTAGCAGTGACTCGAGGACATTCTCTAACCACTAGAAGAGTGACTCGAGGACAATCTCTAACCACTAGAAGAGTGACTCGAGGACATTCTCTAACCACTAGCAGAGTGACTCGAGGACATTCTCTAACCACTAGCAGAGTGACTCGAGGACATTCTCTAACCACTAGAAGAGTGACTCGAGGACATTCTCTAACCACTAGAAGAGTGACTCGAGGACATTCTCTAACCACTAGCAGTGACTCGAGGACATTCTCTAACCACTAGAAGAGTGACTCGAGGACATCTCTAACCACTAGCAGAGTGACTCGAGGACATTCTCTAACCACTAGAAGAGTGACTCGAGGACATTCTCTAACCACTAGCAGAGTGACTCGAGGACATTCTCTAACCACTAGCAGAGTGACTCGAGGACATCTCTAACCACTAGAAGAGTGACTCGAGGACATTCTCTAACCACTAGAAGAGTGACTCGAGGACATTCTCTAACCACTAGCAAGAGTGACTCGAGGACATTCTCTAACCACTAGCAGAGTGACTCGAGGACATTCTCTAACCACTAGAAGAGTGACTCGAGGACATTCTCTAACCACTAGCAGAGTGACTCGAGGACATCTCTAACCACTAGAAGAGTGACTCGAGGACATTCTCTAACCACTAGAAGAGTGACTCGAGGACATCTCTAACCACTAGAAGAGTGACTCGAGGACATTCTCTAACCACTAGAAGAGTGACTCGAGGACAATCTCTAACCACTAGAAGAGTGACTCGAGGACATTCTCTAACCACTAGAAGAGTGACTCGAGGACATTCTCTAACCACTAGCAGAGTGACTCGAGGACATTCTCTAACCACTAGCAGAGTGACTCGAGGACATTCTCTAACCACTAGAAGAGTGACTCGAGGACATCTCTAACCACTAGAAGAGTGACTCGAGGACATCTCTAACCACTAGAGAGTGACTCGAGGACAATTCTCTAACCACTAGCAGAGTGACTCGAGGACATTCTCTAACCACTAGCAGAGTGACTCGAGGACATTCTCTAACCACTAGAGAGTGACTCGAGGACATCTCTAACCACTAGAAGAGTGACTCGAGGACATCTCTAACCACTAGAAGAGTGACTCGAGGACAATCTCTAACCACTAGAGAGTGACTCGAGGACAATCTCTAACCACTAGAAGAGTAACTCGAGGACAATCTCTAACCACTAGAAGAGTGACTCGAGGACAATCTCTAACCACTAGCAGAGTGACTCGAGGACAATCTCTAACCACTAGCAGAGTGACTCGAGGACAATCTCTAACCACTAGAAGAGTGACTCGAGGACAATCTCTAACCACTAGCAGAGTGACTCGAGGACAATCTCTAACCACTAGAAGAGTGACTCGAGGACAATCTCTAACCACTAGCAGAGTGACTCGAGGACAATCTCTAACCACTAGAAGAGTGACTCGAGGACAATCTCTAACCACTAGCAGAGTGACTCGAGGACAATCTCTAACCACTAGAAGAGTGACTCGAGGACAATCTCTAACCACTAGAAGAGTGACTCGAGGACAATCTCTAACCACTAGAAGAGTGACTCGAGGACAATCTCTAACCACTAGCAGAGTGACTCGAGGACAATCTCTAACCACTAGCAGAGTGACTCGAGGACAATCTCTAACCACTAGCAGAGTGACTCGAGGACAATCTCTAACCACTAGCAGAGTGACTCGAGGACAATCTCTAACCACTAGAAGAGTGACTCGAGGACAATCTCTAACACTAGAAGTGACTCGGGGACAATTCTAACACTAGAGAGTGACTCGAGGACAATCTCTAACCACTAGCAGAGTGACTCGAGGACAATCTCTAACCACTAGCAGAGTGACTCGAAGACAATCTCTAACCACTAGTAGAGTGACTCGAGGACAATCTCTAACCACTAGAAGAGTGATTCGAGGACAATCTCTAACTACTAGAAGAGTGACTCGAGGACAATCTCTAACCACTAGAAGAGTGACTCGAGGACAATCTCTAACCACTAGAAGAGTGACTCGAGGACAATCTCTAACCACTAGCAGAGTGACTCGAGGACAATCTCTAACCACTAGAAGATATGATGAAAACTTGTCCGTGTGGACATACCATCAAATTATTTTTATAAGAGACCATTACTGAATGGTCTTTTGAAAACGAGCACGCATCCAAAAAAAATCAGATTTAATTAGGATAAGTGTTTGAACAAACTGCATAAAATGTGAATGCATATACAATTGCAAAAAAATAACGTATAACAAATTATCTCAATGAAATTACAGCCGGTTACTATATTTGCTACTACGGGTATAATACGAAATAAAAAAATATAGGAACATAATCAAAAGTATACTGAGCAATATATTTTTAATGAACATTATAGTAAGATTTATTATATAATGACACCAGATTGTGTATACGCCAGATAAAAAATGTTTACGCTGTAATAATCAGCAACTGTACAATGCACACACTGCGCCTCACTATTACTCCCAGATTAAATCTTGATCAACAAAGTGAGGCAGATGTGAGAACCAGACGGCTGAGGGTTCATCACTGAAATATGCCTCGTGTTTATGGCCATTTCTCTGTGTTGTCTTGAAAGCAGACCTAAGGCAGCATCATATTTCCTGCATGAGGTACAATGGGAAAGAGAACTTGTGAGAAAAACAGTAAATGAAATAATGGAATGCGTGATCGCGCAATGGAAGGAGGCAGAGGAGAGGTTCGTACCCAAGGGTATCAGAAACCATGGAAAAACCAGAACGAGCCCTTGGTTCACCCAAAGGTGTAGAGAGGCCAAAACTAAGTGTGCTAGAGAATGGAAAAAGTATAGAAGACAAAGGACCCAGGAAGATAAGGAGATTAGCCGAAGAGCCAGAAATGAATATTCATGGATAAGGATCGAGACCCAGAGGCAATACGAGAATGACATAGCATCGAAAGCCAAATCTGACCCAAAGCTGTTGTACAGCCACATCAGGAGGAAAACGACAGCCAAAGACCAGGTAATCAGACTAAGGATGGAAGGAGGGAGATCACAAGAAACGACAAAGAAATGTGTGAAGAACTTAACACGAGATTTAAGGAAGCATTTTCATTGGAGACAGAAAGGACTCCAGCAAACCGGGATGGAAGGGTACACCAACAAGATATGGACACTACTCAAAACTTAGGAGGTGGTGAAGAGGCTGCTAAGTGATTTCTGAGAGAGGGAGCAGAGACACTGTGTGTGCCGCTAACAAAATCGTCAATATTTAAGAAAGGAGACAGGCAAGTAACATTAAACTATAGACCAGTGTCACTAATATGTATAGTATGCAAAGTCATGGTGAAGTTTATCAGGAAAAGACTGGTGGAGGACCTAGAGAGAAATGAGCTTATACACGATAATTAACACGGTTTTAGGAAGGGGAAGTCCTGTGTTACAAACCTAATGGAGTTTTACGACAAAGTGACAGAAGTAAGGCAGGATAGAGAGGGCTGGAATAACAGGAAAGTTACCACAATGGATCAGAGAATTCTTGACAGGAAGGAAACAAGTGATATGTCTGAATGGGCGCCTGTGACGAACGGGGTTCCACAAGGGTCAGTCCTAGGGCCGGTGCTGTTTCTGTATATGTGAATGACATGACAAAAGGGATAGATTCAGAGATGCCCCTGTTTGCAGACAATGTGAAACTAATGCGAAGAATTCAAGTGGATGAGGGTCAGGTAAAACTACAAAGGGATCTGGACAGGCTGCAAGCCTGGGCCAACAATTGGCTCCTGAGTTTAACGCCACCAAAGGCAAAGTCATGAAGACTGGGGAAAGTCAAAGAAGACTGCAAACCTCACTCAAGGAAAATGATCTTGGGGCGAGTATAATACCTAGCACATCTCCTGAGGCGCACATCAACCAAATAACTACTGCATTATATGGGCGCTTGGCAAACCTAAGAATAGCGTTTCGAAACTTGAGTAAGGAATCGTTCAAGAATCTGAACACCGTGTACGTGAGGCCCATAATGGAGTATGCAGCACTGGTCCAGAAATTAGAGAAAGTGCAAAGGTTTGCAACAATACTAGTCTCGGAGCTAAGGGGTATGTCCTACTAGGCGAAGTTAAGGGAAATCAACTTGACGAAACTAGAGGACAGGAGAGATATAAAATACTGAGAGGAATTGACAGGGTGGATAGAGACAATGTTTCAGAGATGGGACACAGCAACACGGGGTCACAACTAGAAGTTGAAAACTCAGATGAGTCATAGGGATGTTAGGAAGTATTTCTTCAGTCACAGAGTTGTCAGAAAGTTGAACAATCTGGAGAGCGATGCAGTGGAAGCAGAATCCATACATAGCTTTATGAAGAGATACGATAAAGCTCATGGAGCAGGGAGTGGACTTAATAGTGACCAGCAAAGAGGTGGGGCCAGGAGCTATGAATCGACCCCTGGAACCAACCACAAATAGGCGAGAACACTCATATCCCTACAAGTCTCCATTTACCCTCCTACACCTCCTTCCATTCCCGCTACACTCCGCCTTCTTTAAATATTTCCTGCACTCCCTGTCCCTCTTTTCCTTCCTCTCTATTCCTCCCTCCATCCCTGTTCCCCACATCCTAGGTGAAGCTCCTTAAGCACCTTCTTCAGCACCACCTCCTCCTCCTCCTCTCTAATTAGTGGTGGGTCTAGAATTAAGCCGCAAACCACCTGGATCCTGTCTGTAATTGCAATTAATGTGTCTAGGAAGATTGCTGCGTTTATCGCGATGCCCCAAGTGTCGTGGCTGGGTAGTACTGTGGTCGTAGTGTCGTGGCTGGGTGGCACCGTGGACGTGTCGTGGCTGGGTGGCAAAACAGTCGCCGTTGGGTCGCAGGGTGCTAGTAGTGTCGTCGCTGGTTGGTCGTAGTGTCATCGCTGGTTGGTCGTAGTGTCGTCGCTGGTTGGTCGTAGTGTCGTCGCTGGTTGGTCGTAGTGTCGTCGCTGGTTGGTCGTAGTGTCGTGGCAGGGTGGTCATAGTGTCGTGGCAGGGTGGTCGTAGTATCATGACTATGTGGTCGTAGTGTCGGGGCAGGGTGGTCTTGGTGTCGTGGTCGACCTTTACATGAACTTCTGTCCTTGTTGTGCCTCACGAACAACAATTTTTGCTTCTAATACCTGGGCAGGAAGTTTGCTCTCTTTTGTTCCTCTGCTTTTGTCTTTTGTTTTAGCATGTTTTATCTATTCTATTTTTACTCGAACTGCTTTACTGTTGTTTTAATAAAACACGTTTTATTTCCCACCTCCCTCATCTTTTCTTACCATTCTGCGAAAGACGCTCTTAAACTCACTCACTCTCTCTCTCTCTCTCTCTCTCTCTCTCTCTCTCTCTCTCTCTCACACACACACAGACTATCTCCTTTAACGCCTCGCATAAACCCAACTCTTTTTATCCCACGAAATTCCTCGACTTTTTCTCTTTCTCTCCACACCTTCTCAAGCGTCTCTCATTTCATATTTTAAGACCTGCTCTCAGTCGTTCACGCTCTGTCAGTTCTAACCTCAAAGTACACAGCTAAAGGATCAGGTACGCGAGAGCACAAAGACCAGGTACCTAAACTCTCAGTCGTTCACGCTCTGGCAAATCTTACCTAAAGGTCCACAGCTTGAAGATCAGATACGCGGGAGTAAAAGAACCAGGTACCTGGTTCTTGTATAAAAGTTGTTTCTCTTATTCTTTAGTCTTTTGAAAAGGGGCTCAGTACTAAGGCGAAATATACAGCATTTTTCTTATCTAGAAGTCATGTTGCCCATCTTGCTTTCATGTCCTCGTCCTCCTATCACCTTTCAATATCTTGTAGATCTTAGTCTTTACTGGTTAATTTTTTTCAGAAATCTTTTATTTATACGTCGTATTACTTACTGTCTTGGGTAAAGCTAAGTGATCTACACTCAGTGGCCACTTTATTAGGTACACCTGCTCGTTAATGCAACTATCTAATCAGCCAATCACGTAGCAGCACCTCAGTACCTAGAAACATGCAGATATGGTCAAAAGGTTCAGTTGTGCAGAGCGAACATCAGAATGCGGAAGAAATGTGATGTAAGTGACTTTGATGGTGGAATGATTGTTGGTGCCAGACGGGCTGGTTTGATTATCTCAGAAACTGCTGATCTTCTGGGATTTTCAGGCACAACACTTTCTTGGTTAACAGAGAATGGTGTGAAAAACGCAAAACAGCCAGTGAGCAGCAGTTTTTGGGCGAAAATGCCTTGATAATAAGAGATGCCAGAGGAAAATGGCCAGACTGGTTCATGCTGACAGGAAGGTGACAGTAACTCAAATAACTATGGGTTACAACAGTGGTATGCAGAAGAGCATCTCTGAACGCACAAGTCGAACCTTGAAGTGGATGGGAAACAGCAGCAGAAGACCACATCGGGTTCCTTTCATGACAGCTAGGAACAGGTAACTGAGGCTACAGTTCGCTCAGGCTCACCAAAATTGGACAGCTGAAGATTGGAAAAATGCTACTTAGTCCGACGAATCGCAATTTATGCTGCGACATGTAGATGGTAGGGTCAGAATTTGGAGTAAATCTTTGGGATGTGGTGTCTGGAACGGGAGATTCGCAGCATGAATAAAGAGGCGACAAATCTGCAGCAACTGTGTGACGCTATCATGTCAACATGGATCAGGATCTCTAATGAATGTTTCCAGGCACTTGTTGAATCCATGCACGAAGAATTCAGGCTGTTCCGGGGACAACGAGGGGGACTCCTACCCAGAACTAGGAGGATATACATAATAAAGTGGCCACCAAGTGTATGTCATTTTTGCATTGTATTTAAGTGAATAGAGATAACTATATAAATGCACATTAGTATACAAGTCTTTCCTTGTATATACTATGAAGTTTCATATACTAATAGCACCTCAGCAAGAGGCAGAAATAAACCGTACCTTCAGCTTGATAATTACATTCGTCACCACCACCTACAATTTCACGTCCAACGCCACTTTAGCCAACACACAAACACCAACACATGTACCTACAGGATACCTGCAGTCGACGCGGCCCGGTCCCAGACCAAGCCTCCTAGTTAGTACTCAAAAATCAGGTCGTTGGTGCTAGATATACGCAGTCCAACGCAGGCACAACTGCCCGGCTGATCAGGAACGGCCTGTGGTGAAAATACACCCACACCACTATTACCATCACCACATCTCTCACTACCACCAACACACTGCCGCCACCAATACAACCACAGCACCACTCCCTGCACCACCTGCAGCTCTCCTCACGTGCACCCAGCCGTTCCTTGCCTCGGGAACGGCTGTGAGCGTACAGACTCTGAAGGCGAGAGCTGTGTCGAACTTGAGAAGGATGTGACACCAACAGTCTTATACTGACGCTGAGACGAAGCGAAACACGCCGCCTCCAGGCTCGGGACAGCCAGGGAGAAGGGAGAGATGAGAGGGGGAGGAGGGATCGAGAGAGAGAGGGAGAGGGAGAGGGAGAGGAGAGAGAGAGAGAGAGAGAGAGAGAGAGAGAGAGAGAGAGAGAGAGAGAGAGAGAGACAGAGAGACAGACAGAGACAGACAAGAGCACAAAGAGAGCACAGAGAGCACACAGAGAGCAAAGAGAGAGGAAGGAAGAGAGAAAGGGTGGAAGAGAGAAGGAGGAAGAGAAAGAGTAAAGGGTCATCAGTGGACTTTAGTTAATTAAAAAAAAAAGTCGTGGGAGGTGGGTGACAGTCGTAAAGGTGATGTGGAGGGTAGTCTTAATTAAGGGAAGAAATCATGAATACAGATACTGAGAAGGTCGTAAAAGTCGTCGTGATTAGGGTTAAAAGGGGTCGTGAAAAGGAGTCGAAATAGATCAGAGACCATTCATAGGAAAAGGGGACAAGAGACAAAACTATAAGAGAATAAGCCTATTGAGTATACTGGTAAAGGTTACGGTGAAATAATTATAATTAAAAGTTAGGGGTAAGAGAGTAGGACTGAAGAGAAACAAGAATTTAGGAAGAGTAGGGGATGTGTAGAGCAAGTGTTTATAATGTAAGCATTAAAGCGAACACTACTTATATATGTGACTTTGTAAATGGTCCAAGTCGGAGCGAAACGTCGTAAGTTCCTCTCTATGTGCAGATTATTTATGTATTAAAAAAAAAGGTATGTATCAGGGTTTATATGGGAGCAGTGTGGAAGATGCTGCACAAGTATGAAATAAGTGGTAGTAGTAAAGTGCATAAGAACATAAGAAAGAAGGAGCACTGCAGCAGGTCTACTGGCCGATGCGAGGCAGGTTCAACTCACACCCATTCATGTACTTATCTAACCTATTTTTAAAACTACATAACGTTTTAGCTTCAATGACGCTACTTGGGAGTGTGTTCCACTCATCCACAACTCTATTACCAAACTAATGGTTTAATATATCTTTTCTGAATCTAAATTTTTCAAACTTGAAACCATTGTTGCAAGTCCTGTCCTGGTTAGATATTTTTAGCATATTATTTACATTCCCTTTATTTATTCCCGTTTTCCATTTATACACCTCAATCATAGCCCCCTTTTCCCATTAATTCTACGCTTTCCTAGAGAGTGCAGATTCAGGGCCCTCAGTCTATCCTCGTAGGAAAGACT
>WNWK01004215.1:72500-97500 GCA_009830355.1 Cherax destructor | reverse complement strand
ATTTCCCTCTGTAAACATTGTGTCGATGCTTTGCCTTGGTATTAATGGCACATTGACTCTTGCAACCAACACAACACACTCAACACTCACACTGATCCTTACATACCACTCTTAAATTATCTCCATACCCCCACATAGATGGGGCTCAGAGCAAAGACTCAACTCCAGCAGTCACATATAGATCAGTACACATTCACAAACTCACTCAAAATCAATCTCTCCACTCCGAGCGCCCCCTCCCTCCCCGTTCCGTGAGTGTCACCCCTCCACTCTCTTAAAACGTATTCACCCCTCCCCACATCTTTAATTTCGTCCCACACTCACTGAGACACTGCCTACTCTCCCCCACTCCCGGTCTCGCCCAGACACCCATACTTCATACCCACATTTTCTGCTACGTTGTAGATGTTTATCGCCAGAAAACAATGAGGTTTTCTCTGATGAAGTTCTCTCTTCTCATATCCCTCCCTTTTCTCCCCCTCTCTCTTTGTGTCTCTACCTCCCCTTGTCTCTATCCATCTCTTCCTTCAAGGCTTATTTCCCTGAGGTTGCTTCCTCACTACATCCTTCCCACATTTACTTCCCTCCCCATTTCTTGTCCACTTAAATCACTCGCTTTCTCTCCCTTACTCATATTTTCTTCACCCTTCCTCCCTCCCATTATTCTTACCTATTCTCTCTACTGTCCTTCCCTGTTTCTCTCCTCCTCTCCTCCATCTCACAAAAGCAAACCAAGGCAAAGCATTAGTTATATTACTGCACGTCATAAGGAGGGAGCTGGGCCCCCTCTCACTTCTAATGAGCAGTGTTCTCCGTGTCTGTTTCTCTCTCTCTCTCTCTCTCTCTCTCTCTCTCTCTCTCTCTCTCTCTCTCTCTCAGGAGCGTTCTTTCCCTCCCGAGCAGCGTCCTCTCCCTCCTCAGCAGCATCCTCTCTCTCTCTCTTTCTCCCTCAACTGCGTCCTCTCCCTCCTCAGCAGCATCTTCTCTCTCTCAGAAGCGTAATCTCCCTCCTCAGCAGCATCTTCTCTTTCTGAACAGCGTGCTCTCCCTCCTCAGCAGCATCCTCTTTCTCTCTCCATCAGCATACTCTCTTTCTCTCTCCACCAGCAGCGTCCTCTCTCTCTCCTCAGTAGCCTACTATCCCTCCCTCAGCAAAGTTTTCTACTTCCCTTCTCAGGAGCGTTCTCTCCCTTCCTTTCCAGCAGCGTTGTCTCCGCCCTTCTTAGCAGCGTTCTCTCCCTCCATCCTTACCTGGAGGGTGTTCCGAGGGTCAACGCCCTCGCGTCCTGGTTCATGACCACGTTTCCTTGGCAGCACTTTCTCCCTCAACAGAGGTCTCTCCCTCCATCCTTAGCAGCACTATCTCCCTCAGCAGCATCCTCTCCTTTTCTTGCTCCTTCCCCTCTCTTAATCACCCCTTCCTTTTTCCCTCCTCCCTCAGGCCTCTGCCTTGCCCCTTCCTCCCTCTCCCCTCTCTCACGCTTTTTCCTGCCCCCTCACTATCCCTCAGCCCCTCCTCCCTAAGCCATTCCTCATTAACCCCCTCCTTCAACCCCACCCTTATCCACTCCTCGCTCACTCCCTCTTACTTTTCCTACTCCTCCCTCTATTCCTCTTCTTTCCCCCCTTCCCCTCACTTCCTCTTTTTTCCCGTCTTCCTCCCTCACGCCCTCTTCTTTCCCCCTCCTCCTTTATCTCCCCCTTATCTCCCTCCCTTGCCCACTCCTCTCTCACTTCCACCTTCCAGGTCGACCAAATTGTTATATGAACAACACAGAGATAAACGATGACAGCTGCGGTGCAACAAATATTACAATATTTCCTCTTTTGCACACTGTATCCTCATGTACACTTTATATCACTTCGTACAATGTTCATCGTGCGCACCTTGCATCTCCCTGTACACGTATCACCACACCAACACCACAAGGTCCAGCAGTGCCAAAACACCACCACATGGTCCAGCAGTGCCACTACACCACCACCACAAGGTCCAGCTGTGCCACTACACCACCACAAGGTCCAGCAGTACCACTACACCACCACAAGGTCCAGCAGTACCACTACATCACCACAAGGTCCAGCAGTGCCACTACACCACCACAGGGTCCAGCAGTGCCACTACACCACAAGGTTCAGCAGTGCCACTACACCACTACCAAAAGGTCCAGCAGTGCCACTACACCACTACCAAAAGGTCCAGCAGTGCCACTACACCACCACCCCAAGGTCCAGCAGTGCCACTACACCACCACAAGGTCCAGCAGTGCCACTACACCACCACAAGGTCCAGCAGTGCCACTACACCACCACCACAAGGTCCAGCGTTGCCACTAAACCACTACCACAAGGTCCAGCAGTGCCACTACACCACTACAAGGTCCAGCAGTGCCACTACGCTACCACAAGGTCCAGCAGTGCCACTACGCTACCACAAGGTCCAGCAGTGCCACTACACCTCTACCACACCACAAGGTCCAGCAGTGCCACTACACCACCACCACAAGGTCCAGCAGTGCAACTACACCACCACAAGGTCCAGCAGTGCAACTACACCACCACAAGGTCCAGCAGTGCCACTACACCACCACCACAAGGTCCAGCAGTGCCACTACACCACCACAAGGTCCAGCAGTGCCACTACACCACCACCACAAGGTCCAGCGTTGCCACTAAACCACTACCACAAGGTCCAGCAGTGCCACTACACCACTACAAGGTCCAGCAGTGCCACTACGCTACCACAAGGTCCAGCAGTGCCACTACACCTCTACCACACCACAAGGTCCAGCAGTGCTATTACACCACCACAAGGTCCAGCAGTGCCACTACACCACTACCACAAGGTTCAGCAGTGCCACTACACTACCACAAGGTTCAGCAGTGCCACTACACTACCACAAGGTTCAGCAGTGTCACTACACCACAAGGTCCAGCAGTGCCATTACACCACCACAAGGTCCAACAGTGCCACACCACCACCACCACAAGGTCCAGGAGTGTCACTGACGACCCCAGCAAAGTGGAGGTCTCTGGGGAAATTACACTCTAAAGTGTCAATAAGGCTTGTTTTCATTGCTGAAAGCCATCATTAACTCATCCCTAAGAGTCTCACTTGGAGGAGTCTTCAGCTTCTCCTATAGTGACGGTGGTAGCAGTAGTAGTAGTACCATCTTCAGCGTCACCTTCAGAAAGTACTTCCAGGTGGATGGTGGTGGTGGTAGCAGTAGTAGTAGTACCATCTTCAGCGTCACCTTCAGATAGTACTTACAGGGGATGGTGATAGTAGTAGTAGTACCACCTTCAGCGTCTCCTCCAGGCTACACTACCACGTTCATCGCGCCTGTTAATAGTCAATTAGACATGCGGACTGCGGGGAGAAATAGCCTTGCTGTTCAATACAGACACAAGAATGCACCTTATGAGAAATTTTCTAATGGGAAAAAGTGTCCCACTAAAAGTTTCTGATCATTTGCATTTTTTAAATAAATGTATGGGTACTATACCTTGTATATTATACTTGTTGATCAAGCGGTCAACAACACTTGCACCAGCCTTCAAGAGTACTATTATTATGTATTAATGTTGGTAGAATTACTGACATTATGTTAGGTAAAAGGACATAAGTGCAACTAATGTGACATTTTAATGTGGCAACGTTTCGCTCTCCAGGAGCTTTGTCAAGCCGTTACAAACAATACATGGACACGGACTTAGAGTGAGGTGTAATACTAGTGGTGGTAGTAGTAGTAATATAAGTAGTAGTAATACATATTGTATTACGTAATACATATTGTATTACGATGCAGCAATAAAATGTCACATTAGTTGTACTTGTGTCCTTTTACTTTACATACTATTATTGTCATCACATGATCGTATTCATCCCGTTGGGAGTCATACAGCTGCAGGGAAACAGTAATCAGGTTTGATGCGAGAGCAAACGTGAGGAAACTAGCGAGAGTGAGAGTGAGTGATTCAGTGAGAGGTCGAAAGTGAGCCAGTGAAGGCAATGGTGAAAGCCAGGGAGTGCGCGAAAACGAATGAACCAGCGAGTGTGGAACCGAGTGTTCCAACGACGGAACGAAACTCAGTGTGACAGCAAGATATTTATTTTGCCAAAGAGGAAGAGTGAGGGAGCGAGAGCCAAAACTAAGCGAGTTCAAGTCACATTTCTTCATGCCTTCAAAATTATTCTAAATATACCATAATCAATTTATATTCTTGGTGTTACAGTTGACATATTTTCTGCAAGTGCCGCCACCCTTCCTCGACCTCATCTGCCTCCAGACAAGTCTTCATCAGACGAGGAACACAAGGAGGAGGATTTACCTCTCATCAACTGCATATGCAACAATTATAAATTCTGAGCTCCACGACTAAACTCACTGTAAGAAATATTGCAGTAACAGAGGTACAGGTCTCCAAGGGTAAACTGGACCTCTTCTCGAAACAAGTGCCGAAATAGTCAGGATGCAATGCTTTTGCTCTACTGTGAACAGCTGGTAATAAAAGCCTGATTAACCTGGCAACCAACAAAGGTATGTAGTCTTAGGTCAAGCTTCGAAATATCACTGTGTTTCCCCTCTCTTTCTTGGAGTGGGGAAACACAGTGCACACCCTAGTGTGCCCCTCTAAATTCAAGAACACCTGCTTTACAAGCTCCAGAACCTTAACATTCAAGGAAATACTCGGGTATACTTTAAGACACCATCAGCTATCTCCAAAAAAAATCTCATAAGCCCTAGATATTTCAGAGCACACAAAGGCTACCTCCCAGAACACTTCGCTATACCAGCTCATATACTCCACACCAGGGTACCTACGCACACACTTCGGGATATTCCCCACTCTACTCTAGATGTTTATACATTACTTCAGGATATTCCAGAGAGTAAAATTCAGAGGCAGCCACCTGCGTGGCTCATGTTACAGGAGAAAAATGCACAAGTCATAGCACAGTATCATCCTTTGCAGACGATAGAGAATGGGTGAGAGTGACATCATTGAAGACACATTAAATCTCCACTCTAATATCTAAACGATTTCTTTAAGTGGGCCACAGAAAACAATATGATGCCTAATGAAGATAAATTTCAGTTACTCCGCTATAGAAAAATAAAAAAATGGAACGGAGTATAAAGGAAACTCAAACCATTTAACAAGAGGAACGTAGGGGGACTTGAGACTGATGTCAGAAGATCTTAAGTTCAAGGATTACAGCAGTATTAGGAGTCTTCCTATCACAAACACTAGAAAACGGATAGGCTGGATAACTAGAACCATCAAAAGAGAGATGACAAAATACGAAGGTTATTCTCAAGTCATCTTTTCTCTCTTAAGATGGAACACTGCTGCTCACTAACAACCCTTTTCAAGGCAAATGAAATCACAGAACTGGAGAATGTAGAGATAATCTTTACTGCCAATATAAATTCAGTCAAGTACCTAAATTATTGGGAATGCCTTAACTGTATTGCCTGGAATGTAGGCGAAATACTTAATAATTTATACCTAGAAAATTCTAAAGATTTTGGTCTTAAATCTGCATACTTTAATTACTCCTTACGAGGGCAAGAGAATTTGGTAAACGGTGCAAAATACCTCAAATTAAAAGCAGGGGTGCGATGATTCCAGGAAGAGATAACTCAATATGCTCATCAAATGTAAAGGGATCCAGGTATTTCAACACCCTCCCTTCATTCATAAAGGGAATCGCCAGACACTTAGCTGCCTTCAAGAGCGAATGTGATAAGTTCCTCAAGTTAGTTTCTAACTAGCCGGCTGTGGTGCGTACGTTGGACTGCGTGCGGCAGGCACCAGCTAACTGGTTGACCAAGTCATTAATCGGGAGGTTTGGTCTGCAACCGAGCAGTGGAGACTACGACACGCCGGAATCTTCTTCGGGTAATCCTACTCCGGCACACCTCCGCACACTCTTTGGAGATATTTTCCCCTAACTCTACTTCAGGGTATCTTCACAGTCATTCAGGATGTCCCGTCTTCCATATACTCCAGAACACTATACACTACTCCACGCTCCAAGACACTCGCTGGATACTTCCACATATACCTAAATAACCCTTAGCGCCCATACCAGCTCGTGAGCATCCCTACCCGGCTTGTGGTCTCCCGGGGCAACCCTAACACAATACAAGGTTACAAGACTCCGGAAAGAGAGCTCCTTGAGACAATGAAGTTAGCTTTTAACGAAGTCAAGATCTCAAAAATAGAGTAAGCTGCGGACATTATCGCGCGGCGCACCATTTAAAGACTTTACGCTGGGTCTTATAATGAAGGGCCGGCATGATAGGGTATTTGCATACATTAATATTAATGAGGACCGCAGAGAGAGATATAAAAGGCGAAGCCATGGTGTGTGTGTGTGTGTGTGTGTGTGTGTGTGTGTGTGTGTGTGTGTGTGTGTGTGTGTGTGTGTGTGTGTGTGTGAGAGCGCTCGTGTGTGTACTCACCTAGTTGTGGTTGCAGGGGTCGAGTCATAGCTCCTGGCCCCGCCTCTTCACTGGCCGCTACTGGGTCACTCTCCCTGCGCCATGAGCTTTGTCATACCTCTTCTTAAAGCTATGTATTGAGCCTGCCTCCACTACATCGCTTCCTAAACTATTCCACTTCCCGAAAAACTCTGTGACTGAAGAAATACTTCCTAACATCTCTATAATTCATCTGAGTCTTCAACTTCCAACTGTGTCCCCTTGTTGTTGTGTTCCATCTCTGGAACATTCTGTCTCTGTCCACTTTGTCAATTCCTCTCAGTATCTTTTATGTTGTTATCATGTCCCCCCTGTCTCTCCTGTACTCCAGTGTCGTCAGGTCGATTTCCCTTAACCTCTCCTCGTAGGACATACCCCTTAGCTCCGGGACTAGTCTTGTTGCAAACCTTTGCACTTTCTCGAGCTTCTTCACGTGCTTGGCTAGGTGTGGGTTCCAAATTGGTGCTGCATACTCTAGTATGGGCCTAACGCACACAGTGTACAGGGTCCTGAACGATTCTTTATTAAGATGTCGGAATGCTGTTCTTAGGTTTGCTAGGCGCTCATATGCTGCAGCAGTTATTTGGTTGATGTGCGCCTCAGGAGATGTTCCTGGTGTTATACTCACCCCAAGATCTTTTTCCTTGATTGAGGTTTGCAGTCTCTGGCCCCCTAGACTGTACTCCGTCTGCGGTCTTCTTTGCCCTTCCCCAATCTTCATGACTTTGCACTTGGTGGGGTTGAACTCCAGGAGCCAATTGCTGGACCAGGCTTGCAGCCTGTCCAGATCCCTTTGTAGTTCTGCCTGGTCCTCGTCCGATTGAATTCTTCTCATCAACTTCACATCATCTGCAAACAAGGACACTTTGGAGTCTATTCCTTCAGTCATGTCGTTCACAAATACCAGAAACAGCACTGGTCCCAGGACTGACCCCTGTGGAACCCCGCTCGTCACCGGCGCCCACTCTGACACCTCGCCACGTACCATGACTCGCTGTTGTCTTCCTGACAGGTATTCCCTGATCCATTGCAGTGCCTTCCCTGTTACCCCTGCCTGGTCCTCCAGCTTCTGCACTAATCTCTTGTGTGGAACTGTGTCAAACGCCTTCTTACAATCCAAGAATATGCAATCTACCCACCCCTCTCTCTCTTGTCTTATTGTGTGTGTGTGTATGCGCGCGTGTGTGTGCGTGTGTGTGTGTGTGTGTGTGTGTGTGTGTGTGTGTGTGTGTGTGTGTGTGTGTAATAATTTGCATTTTTTTTATTTACACCCGTGTTCACAATTATTGAGTTACAGCTCTTTGATCGACGTGTTAATTTACGTGGTCAACCTCATTCGTATTTTACAAAATCGTTTCCCCAACAGTTAATGCCACTTCTTTAATAACCCAACACAATAAACTTCCTTCGTAACTCCATTTTGACTTAAATGGGTGTCCAGCTTCTAGGTATCCCGTTATCATTACCAGCAGTTCTGTGACCATCTTACTAAGTCATCACCAAAGCAACCCACAACACAAAAAGGCGTCACCGTTGACGCTAAAAGATTACATCAGTGCACTAACGCAGTACCGCCACAACACACCAATACATCACACAAAACATAAATGCCAACATATTTCATTCCTTACCACACAGCACAACACAACGCCACCGCCGCCGCTGCACAACACTACCACACCAACACATCTCAAAATACGGATAAAAACTTAAAGTTGCCACCAGTCTAATCCTTGACTTGAACTTTGATGGCAGGCTTTAAGAACAAAATCTTTCAGCACTGAAAATACGAAGAATCGTGATCACAACATTCAAGAAGCTCGGCGGTGTCGACGAGAAGTGTAGAGAGAAAAAATAATGGAACCAAGATCAGGGGACACAGTTGGTAGGTAGAAGATTGACGGGTACCAACAATCCATCGAAGTACTGTACAGCCTTCTCATGCGGGGGTGGAACTGAAGCCTGTTAAATGTTCTGCGCTTACGATTGTTAGTCTTTTTCGTCTATGACGAACATGTAAGATTGCAGGTAAATCTTGTATATTTAATATACACTATTTTTTTACATTCGTTTATTCCTTAACGGTTCTTATTCCAGTAATATTTCTCTTCTAACTGAGAGGTCTGGTCCGACACCGGGCCGGCGATGATAGATGGAATAATTAGCATGCGAGTAAGAAAAATATGGGCAGAGAGGTAATAATGAACTGGCTGTGGGAGGGGAGGGAGAAGGACGCACCATTACAAGTAGGATGCACCATTACATGGGGTAGGACGCACCATTACATGGGGTAGGACGCACCATTACAAGGGGTAGGACGCAAGTGGGCAAGGAGTAGTGGAGGAAAATTCTATACATATATTCAAATATAAATACAACAAAGCCAAATGAGGTTGGAGAAGCATCAGCCCGGTCGATTAGTAAGTGGTTAAAGAGACAGGCCGAGAGCTAGAGCACCCCACCCAGCCCACCACTCCCGCAAACAGTTATTTGCATACGATATCGTAATTATCGTAGCGTGAATTTCCCTAACGAATGGATTGGGCGTGATGGCCCTGATCAGATGGCGAATGTGTGATCCATAGCTTACATGAGCATTCCATGAGATGAGATGAAGCTAGTCTGTTAAATAAAAGAAAGTAACCCACAAGAGCATCGTTGTCTGGTAGCTGCCATGACAGTGTCTAACAGCCATACAAAACTAAAGAGGATACAGCATGTCTGGTATACTTGCAAAAATTATTTTACCTTAGCAAGATACAGCAATCAGGTAACGCAGACATTGCCCTAGCCATGCACCACCCGTTACTGCTTCCTGACCTTACCTATCTCCGCCTCGTAACCCCTGTTTCAGTAATTATCGCTGCACTAAGCCCATAAATGGGCGAAAAGTTTCCTTGATAAAATATTCATTTTTGGGGGATACGTGTCTTTGCTCCACAGTCTTTCTGTATTGAGATACCTATTACTTGTATCATCTCCAACACTACTGATATTGTCTTGCGGAACCCCTGCAGCTAGTTTATGGAACTCTAAGGTTCCGAGGAACCCAAGTTTGGAAACTCTGCACTACAAACAAAACCACGACCAGAAAGCACCACAAAACTAAACAATACACGAATCGCAAAAAAGACAACACCACAGCCAGTCACCACAACACGAAACGCCATCACTACACACCACAACACGCCACCACAAAAAGAAAAAAAAAAAGCAACACAACCGCGAAACGAAGAAAGACAGCCAGTAAGAAATTCACCATCACAGCGCACAACACACCATCACAACACGCAACACTACCAAAACTACAAACACTGCCTTGCCAAGCTGCAATGTAAATAAATACCTTGAAGCTTAACGTCAAAATATTGGTTTATGCATATCCCATGTTTACAAGAGTACATCAGACCTCTCGTTCCCTCTCCCCTGATACTCAATCCTGTTGGTCAATTCTTTCCTCTCTTCCACCCACTTTTCTCTTCCCTCCCTTCCCAGGTGGCTAACTCTTTCCTCTCACCTCTCTCCCTTACATTTCAGTTGACCAGCTCTTCCCCTTCAAAGGAGGCACCTTGATCCTGATGAGGGGCTCTTGATCTAAGAGGAGCTATTCTCCCCCTTTCTTAGATCATGTCTAATTACGTTCCATTCTTCATTCGTTGTGTGACCCTTACGGGTTCAGCACTTTCCTATTATTATAATAATCCCTTCTATCCGACCTTCTCTGTCCCTCTTGCCTACATCCCAATTGGTCAATTCTCTTCATACCGACCATTCCCTTTTCTTTCCTAGTTACCAATTCTTCCCTTTCTTCCACCACTATTCTCTCTCCCTCCATACCAGGTGGTCACCACCTCTCCTCTTCCACCCGCCATTCCCTTCCCCTCCATCCCACTAGCCATCCCCTCTCCTCTTCCACCCACCATTCCCTATCCCTCCCCACCAGCGACAGAATAAAAAGCCTTCCAATAAGAGTAATTATAATGACAAAAACATTGATTTAAGAGAAACTATAACACATGGAAGAAGTCCAGTACTAGGATCAACAATATGTGCATCTTCAGTTTTAACTCGTCTAATAATACCCACGTTATGTTGGACTTCATCATGTCGTAGAACATGACCATGAAAATTCAAACCTACTTGGCTATTATAACCTGGCCGACCTAGCACTAGTGTCAGTTATAGATACGGTTTCCTCTTCAAAACCTTTTCGCTCATGTAAAATTTCACATATCTCCTTATTTAAATTCGTGATCACTTTCCCCGGCTAGGCATAAACAATTAAAGATATTAAAATTCTACCATGTGTTAAGACGGCAATCAACATTCCCGACAATTTACACAAGGCAGTGCAGACAAGATGTAATTGGTTGGAAGCCTTCACGTCTAGGAAGGACAGAAGCAAGATGTGCGATTTATAAAACCCTTTGACCTACAAGGTCATTGGTACTTTTATTTTTATACTGTTTTACAAGGTTAGGCTTAGGGTTCCTAACTATATTTAAAAGCTAAGAGCTGTTACCTACATCAGCTCATTTGAAAGCTTTTTTATTATTAAAAGATATACAGATAGCGAACAGGATGAAGTTGGAGTCATCTTTAAACATACAATCAAAACTTATATATTATCACACCAAGCTCGACAAACTAACTTAAAACAAAGGTAAAATAGACTAATAAATTCGTTAAACCACGAAAGAGGATAATTTTTTATTCAATATAAAATGATTGGACAGTGTAACGACCTAATAATAAAGAGCTTTATGAAACTTACATTACATCAATCCATTACATCATGTGCTTATGGAATAAAACTAAAACTACTTTACCAATCTTAAGTAAATATTCCATATGAACAGCTCACATATGCTTCAAAATTTAAAACGAAAAAATGTAACTCTTTCCAGCTTGCAAAACAAGCACGATACACAATTTTACGATACGTCTCACGAGGCAAGAATCTTGTAAAACCAGTTTCGAAGCAGAGCCAGGAGCAGAAACTCAACCCACTTAACCACAAAAAGGAGAGTTCATAATACACTTACACTGATATATAAGTATGTAATGGCATCTAGCACCAGGTGTAGATACATACAAGCGGATGCAGGTTGATACAGTAAGTGTAGGTGGATGGTGTAGTGCGAGTAGGTGGGTGTTGGTAGCAGTGTATAGGTGGGCGTGTGTGTGTACCAGGCAGCGAAGGCTAGGGTGTTGATAGGAACAGCTGAATGAGAGGCCACAGTAAGGAGAGATCAATATGGATCAACAAGTGGGTCCAGTCTGTGTCCACGTGTCAGCCCCCACGCCCACCCGACACCTCGGACACGCCCATTCGGCACCTCGGCACGCCCATTCGGCACCTCGGACACGCCCATTCGGCACCTCGGGCACGCACCACTCGGCACCTCGAGCACGTCCTAGGTCACATGCAACTCAGTACGCCTAATCTAACCTCAATAATGCTTTCGAGTACCTTATCCACCAGAACAACACACACCCATAAAACATTTATCTTCTCCCTCCCTGTCACAAACACACACACACACACACACTGGTTCAATTCCGGCGGAGCGGAAACATTCCAAAGTGTTTCCTTACACACACACATACACATACAACAGGCCTAGTGTCAAATCGACATGTGCCTAGGACAAAATAGTAGCTAACTAACTGGACAGTATTGTTCAAGTGTCATCTGGTGTTTGGCCAGTACCTTTGTCCCAACCCTACTGTCCGGAATGTCACTAATATGATGTGAGCCAGTGGTCTAGCTAAGCTGAATGTATTTTATTTCTGTTAAGTAGTGTGCCGCGTACTAATTAAAGCAGGTTCCATACATCCTGTGCCCTGTCCAGTTCTCTGGTGAGTTAGATGTTTTGTCAAGCCACAAGGCGTGAATTCGCATGCGTTTTATTTATGAATTCTTCACTACTGTCGGCAACACGCCATTTAGTTATAAGTTATAATTAACAACAATAATTATAATAAAATAATAATGTGGCCAAAAAACATACCTCTTTTAGGCTGTGTTAAAATTTCCTGTGCCAAAAGTTCCTAACCTTTCTTGGATCAGTGTTTCTGACACTAATTCCAGTATGTACGCGCGCATGCATGTGCGTATGTTTTAGTAGACTGTTGAGGTTACATCCTGCCAGTACAAAAAAAAATCTACTACAAATAATAACACATGAAGTATACCACCACGAGCAATGCTCCTGCTTCCACACACACACACACACACATATATATATATATATATATACGTATATATAACAACACTGCGACTAGCCGAGGACTCGAACCCGTGTCGTTTTAGCCCGCCTCATGGTGAGAGAAAATTCACGACCTTAGAATATAAGCCGTAAGTAGGTAAAACGTTGTCGTCATCAAGTCAGTGATTGATAACTTCCTTGCGTGGGCGAAACCCTGTCGTTGATGCAAGTAACCAATGCATCCAAGAGTCAATACTTCCCATTATAAATTAACAGTTAAATTAGTAGATAAACGATGAAAAAAGAGAAAGCTATGACGACCACAGTGAGTGTGGACACTCTCCTCTTGCCTCAACCCGCATTATTTATCCACCAATTTTCATTCACTAAAAATAATTTCACGGAGAAATTTACACTGAACGTGAACGATAAATTATGAAATTATGGGAAGCGAGAAGGTTCACAACACTGTGATACTCATTTTTCTCAGTTAATATTGCATGGGTAATATTGTATATATAAATAAAAAAATATATCTGCGGGGGCTATAAATGGAATTGGGGTGTAAGATTTGTGTGTTAATTTAATTTAGAAATTTGTATTGCTAATGAAAATATACATTTTTTTTTTTCAAAAATAAAAAGTATCGTATCAGTTTTGCATTAAAAATCTCTTAAATGGAAAAAAAAAGTATTTTTTAATTTAAAATTTGTGCAATTTTATTTTGCTTGATATTAATAATTATAAAAAATGAAGTACAAATATACTGAATAAATATTATGCGTGTTGTCCCGGGGTCCTACTTGCTCTAGGTTAGGTAAAATTCGTAGGAAACACGACAGTGTTTCCTGACGCGGGTCTTAGTCATATATGATCCGCAGTTGGAGTTTTTGGTCATCCGACCGAGGCCTTCCGCTGGCTTACCCTCCACCCCTTTAAATATGATTGCTATGACTCACGAAATCGTAATGACACGATTGCAAACAAACCATACCACGGGTGCGGTTCGAACTCGCGGTCAGAGTCTCAAAACTCCAGACCGTCGAGTAAGCCACTGGGCCAGCTAGCTTCAATAAGATTCATCCAACTAGGTATATTTCTACACCCAGTGGCATACGCGACGGTCTGGATTTTTGAGACTCTCTGACCGCGGGTTCGAACCCTACCCGTGGTATGGTTTATGATTGCTATGATTATACAATCATAATAATTTCCTGATGTGGGTTTATGTCATACGATGACCCGACACTGACGTGGGTCTCAGTCATACGATAACCCGACACTGACGAGGGTCTCAGTCATACGATAACCCGACACTGACGAGGGTCTCAGTCATACGATAACCCGACACTGACGAGGGTCTCAGTCATACGATAACCCGACACTGACGTGGGTCTCAGTCATACGATAACCCGACACTGACGTGGGTCTCAGTCATACGATAACCCGACACTGACGTGGGTATCAGTCATACGATAACCCGACACTGACGTGGGTATCAGTCATACGATAAGCCGACACTGACGAGGGTCTCAGTCATACGATAACCCGACACTGACGAGGGTCTCAGTCATACAATGACCCGACACTGACGAGGGTCTCAGTCATACAATGACCCGACACTGGAACTACTGGTCATCTGACTGATACCTTTACATGGCTTACTGGTAGACTCCATTAAAAATTAAAGATAATAACGACAGCCTAATAATCAGTCCATCATCCAACTCGGGCAGATTTCCGTCCTATTTATATGGCAGGTTGCTTTAATTAATACAGGAGGATCCAGGAAAAGGGGACACACAGGATGCAACTCAAATTCTTCTTGTTGGCGCTTACAGTGCCACTGACAGCTTACGCACTAGCCAGCCCAGTTGTAACACAAACGCTTCAGAAAGACTTTAGGAAACGTTTCACAGACTTCAGGAAAGTCTTCTTAAAACGCAATAGCAACAAATACCACCTCAAAGCTACTTCAAGGCGATAGTCTGATGTCATCTTTACCTCACCATTTATTCTGTTCTCTACAATATTTGTCGCCTCGGTATTTGACCGAAGCCTGCAGAGTAGGCGATACGTTTCGACAATAAAGATAACAAAACTGCTGCACGTCTTTTAAACATGACATATATCAGTACCAGAGTTTAGGCATGGATTTTAAAGTAGAAGGTCCAATGATACCGAGAATATGGATGAAAAAGTCACACATGGGAGAGACAATTGGGTCATAGACTTTGGTTCTGGGACCAAGGTCTGTGACCCAAGTGAGGTGGTCTTCTCAACGAAAGTTCTAAACATGGAGGCGAGATACAGGTAGGAAAAAGAAAGATTTAGAAATACTGAAACAAAATGTCTTCAAGACAAGGAAATCTGAATAAAAATTGAAAAATGTAGAGACCTCAGCATCATTATTATTATCATTTCCGGTATTTCAAAAGGAGCTAAATCAAGCTGTCTCAAAGAATGCTATAATCTTGACAACAGAAATTCAAACTCTGTAAAACAAACCCATCTTTTAATTACTAATACACGTAATAAAGAATTTAATAAGGGTGTATTCAAAATGCGCAGCGCGCGCACACACACACACACGTGTGTGTGTGTGTGAGTGGTGTGTCCTGGTCGTTTGTTGTGTATAATGCCAAAGACGAGGGGCAGGGGAAGGAAGAAGGAAATCTCTCTGGAGAAGGGAAGAATCCCGTGGGAGGAGGGAACGGGGATCGATATTGTTGTCCTCGCTTCGGTACTAGACCTCTAGTTATCTTCCCCTCTCATCATCATAATATTTTATATTACGATGATTTTATATATATATTGAAGCATTTACCAAACTGCAGCCAGCCTGCAGCTGCAGTTTGGTAAATGTTTCAGTACCACTTGTTTCGTGGTTTCATTAATATAAACTGCTTGTGGAGGCTGGTATTCAAACGGGGGGTGGTTGAAATTAGCCTTGAGCTTACCACTACCACGAGTGTCCTTGGATCATGAACAACACCTAGCTCTGCTGGGTGCATGGTCTTTGAAGGATCGCTGGTTAAATGGTTAAGGCAATGTGAACGTTGGTCTGTCTCTTGAGTCGGGAGAATGTGTCGCAGGATCTAATCCCGACTGGCTTCAGTTTGGTAAATGTTTCAATACCACTTGTTTCTTGGTTTCATTGCTATATAGACTGCTTGAGGAGGCGGGTATTCAAACAGGAGGAGGCTGAAATTAATCCTTGAGCATACCACTGAAACTAGTGTCCTCGGATCACGAAAAACACCTAGTTCTGCTAGGTGCGTGATCTTTGTTGGATCGATGGCTGAGTGGATAAGGTGACATGTACATTGTGTTCTCTCTTGAGGCAGGACAATATATATATATATATATATATATATATATATATATATATATATATATATATATATATATATATATATATATAAATATAAATATATATATATATATATATATATATATATATATATATATATATATATATATATATAGGTAGTAGGTTGGTAGACAGCAACCACCCAGGGAGGTACTACCGTCCTGCAAAGTGAGTGTAAAACGGAAGCCTGTAATTGTTTTACATGATGGTAGGATTGCTGGTGTCTTTTTCTGTCTCATAAATATGCAAGATTTCAGGTATGTCTTGTTACTTCTACTTACACTTAGGTCACACTACACATTCATGTACAAGCATATATATATACACACCCCTCTGGGTTTTCTTCTATTTTCTTACTAGTTCTTGTTCTTATTTCCTCTTATCTCCATGGGAAGTGGAACAGAATTCTTCCTCCGTAAGCCATGCGTGTCGTAAGAGTCGACTAAAATGCCGGGAGCAAGGGGCTAGTAACCCCTTCTCCTGTATACATTACTAAAGTTAAAAAGAGAAACTTTTGTTTTTCACTTTGGGCCACCCGCCTTGGTGGGAAACGGCAAATTTGTTGAAAGAAGATATATATATATATATATATATATATATATATATATATATATATATATATATATATATATATATATATATATGTCGTGCCGATTAGGTAAAACTTGCTATTTTGGCTTAAATAGCAACGCTCACCTTGCCATATAAGTCAAGTGAAAATTTGTGTATGCAATAATTTCGCCAAAATCATTCTGAACATAACGAAAAAATATATTTCATTGTGTTTGTTTATTATTAAATTAATGTTAACGTATATAAAATATATTTAGTTGGGTTAGGCTAAATTAAATTGCGCTTGTTGTAATAAGGTTAGGTAGGTTTTCAAAGTTTCTCTTGGTACAAAATTATAAATTCTTACATTAATATAAATGAAAAAATATATCTTTAAACGTATAAGAGAAAATTTTAGAAAGGACTTAATTTTAGATGAGTTCTTGCTAATTGACCAGTTTTACCTACTCGGCACATATATATATATATATATATATATATATATATATATATATGTGTGTGTGTGTGTGTGTTTGTGTGTATTATATATAATGTATGAATGTAGTGTGTGTGTGTGTGTGAGAGAGAGAAAGAGAGAGTTAAATACAGTATATGTATTTTTCTGTAAAATTACAGCCGCGTGTTTAAATTGAAATGAGACATATATTGTGATTTCTTTATATAACACCTGTGTCTCTCTAATTTACAATGGTTATTGTAAACTTTGTCAGAATGGTAAAACATTATCTTATTATAACCATTTACTTACGAGGAAGCGCTAAACTCGAAGGTCATACAGCTCCTAGTGAATGGAAGATAATTTCGGTTTGATCCACAGAACGAGAGGATAGTTATAATGCCTCAGATCAAAAATTCTAAATCAATCACTTGCCTCTGTTTTAGACTGAGGGACTAACCACCTATCATGGCTGAGGGACTGATTACTTTTACTGCCTCCCGTGTTATATTCGTCTGTACTGACTGTACAGACAAATATAGCAATAATTTAACCCTGTGCTCTGTGAAGACGTGGGTGTGCAAAGTATTGGTGTAGAAGATGTGAAGTGGTGAGGGTCGCTGTGTTGACACACGCTCCCTCGCCTTCCCTCTCCATACACAAGCCTCAGTAGGGAACAAAACTTTCAGTCGAGTGCAAGCTCCAGAAGCAGTCTTTTTCACACACATGCACATGCACATACACACACACACACAGGACCGTACATACCTGCGACCTCCTTACTGAAAGCGTGGGGGTCATGAGCAGTACATCCAGTAAGGGAGTCAGGAAAGAACCGGAGTAATGTTGACAGAGTGATTAATCTGACCCAGTAACCAGATGCGCCAGATGCATCAAGTGACGATCCATTTCTACCATAAATTCAAACCCCGGAGAATAAGTAGTTTTCTGGAACTGAATAGTGTTGAGAGGAGATGGGGAGGGAGGGAAGAGGAAAGGGAAGGAGTCAGGGGAAATCGAAATTGTATGTTTAATGAATGACAAAGAATTGAAAGCTCAAACAAGCGCAGTCCACATAATGTAGATAAACCATCTCAGAACGAAAAAGAACATATGAAAGACTTAGGAATAATAATAGCAGATGAACTCTGGTTATGAGTACACAACAAGGCATATGCAGCCAAGCCAGGAAAATGGCAAGGTTGATAATGTCTGGACAAAATATACCTACATGGGATCATATATAAATTAGACACATACGCAACACTTGGGTATCTTTATTGAGGAAACGTTTCGCCACACAGTGGCTTCATCAGTCCAATACAAAGCCACTGTGTGGCGAATCGTTTCCTCAATAAAGATACCCAAGTGTTGCATATGTGTCTAATTTATACACACACAATCCGCACATAGAAAAGAGGAGCTTACGACGACGTTTCGGCCGACTTGGACCATTTACAAAGTCACACTAACACAAAGGACAGGTGGATGGGGTTATATAGGCAGGCAGACAGGGAGGGCACGAGAAAGTGGTGGAGGGGTATAGTGAGAGTAGTGGACTACACTACCATACTATTAGTGGAGTAGTGGACTACTACTACCACTACTACTCCACTGTTACCCTCCAACACTTTCTTGTGCCCTCCCCTGTCTGCCTGCCTATATATAACCCCTTCCACCTGTCCTTTGTGTTGGTGTGACTTTGTAAATGGTCCAAGTCGGACCGAAACATCGTCGTAAGCTCCTCTTTTCTATGTGCGGGTTGTGTGTGTATTGTTCCAGTCACGGTATTGTGCCTTTTTTGTTATTTATTTGTCTAATTTATAACTTGTCGGTTCTCTGAACCATTCATCTACATGGGATCATGTCTTATTAAGTCTCATTCCACAGGCACTTTATGATCCACAAGAATTTAATGCTCACCAGCTAATATAATGATAATCACAGTGTAGCGTGGATACACAAGGTACAGTGTCGCGTGGACACACAAGGTACAGTGTCGCGTGGACACAAGGTACAGTGTCGCATGAACACACGGTACAGTGTAGCGTGACACACGGAATAGTATCGCGTGGACACACAAGGGATCACTCTAACACAAGAGTACAACCCAGCACAGGAGGGGAGTGCAAGAGATAACAGGGAGCGTGTACACACAGGGAAAGCCAAGGTACATACGCACATCTATGCAAATAAGCTAGAACATACTCCTGATACAAGATCAATCTGTCTGTCTGTGTTTCTGTCTCTCTCCACACACATTCTAATGCTGGTGGTAATACCGTAGTACCACAAACCCGAAAACCACACAAATCCCCAACACCACACAAATCCCAACACCACACAAACCCCAACACAACACAAACCCCAACACAACACAAATCCCCAACCTCACACAAACCCCAATACCACACAAACACAAGCTTCCCTCCCCACAGTTTAACAATAGGTACAACCGATAACTATTGTTTTCCTCTCGTTCAAAAGTTACCTCATTTTACTGGTCACGATCCGATTTTGGAAGCAACAAACACCAGAAAGATGATCAAGTAGATGAGCAAGTTACAGCGGACGGAGAGAGAGAGAGAGAGAGAGAGAGAGAGAGAGAGAGAGAGAGAGAGAGAGAGAGAGAGAGAGAGGAGAGAGAGAGAGAGCAGAAGAGAGAAGAGAGAAGAGAGAGAGAGAGAGAGAGAGAGAGAGAGAGAGAGAGAGAGAGAGAGAGAGAGAGGACAGGGACAAGTGTGAGACGGAACGAGGTGAAAGGAGAGATGTCAGGAAAATGATTACGTAGAGGAGCAAGAGACAGACGGACGGAGGTAGAGAGGAAACGGATAGGGGTTGGACGGAGTGAGGGGAAGGGACGGAGTCAGGAAGTGAGAAAGAAAAGGAGGAAGGGAGAGGTGACAACACTAAAGGTAGGAGGAAAGAAAGATGAGATGTGACGCCAAAGGGTGGAAGAGGTAAAACGAAGGGAAAACGGAAAGAGAAGAGCCAAGGGGTGATAAAGACATTAAGAAGAAAAATCTGTGAAATAGTGAAGGACCCTCAAGCCACAGCCTCCGGACATCAAGAAACAGCCAGCGGATCCATTGAAGAAACTGACAGCTCCCCTACCCAAGAAACAGCCAGCGGACCCATTGAAGAAACTGACAGCTCCCCTACCCAAGAAACAGCCAGCGGATCCATTGAAGAAACTGACAGCTCCCCTACCCAAGAAACAGCCAGCGAATCCATTGAAGAAACTGACAGCACCTCTACCCAAGAAACAGCCAGCGGACCCATTGAACTCTTCATTTGAACTGATGGAAAATATAGTTCACCTTACATCCTATCAAGACTGGAAATGCTACTTATTTATCATTTCCTCCTACTAGTTACCTATTATCTATTTTCTTTGATTTCATTTTTATCAAGTATGTCAAATGTCAAGTTAGTGGACAGATACTGGGATCCAGATAGTAAGGTCCAGACTGTGGGCTCCAGGTGATGTAGGTCCAGGTGATAGGCATCCAGGTGGTGGAGGTCTAAGCTGTTGGGGTCCAATTGTCGTGTTAGTGAGATGGCAGGTGGTGGGGCGCGGTTGGACCGCCTGTTGTCACTAGACCCCAGGATGGCAAACGAGGAGAGACGGACACACTCAGAAACACTTAACCAGACCCAACTTTTGTTGACACTGAGTTAAGATTGTCTTGTTGCTTTTGAAAAATATTTAATGTCTCTTCCTTACAGCTGATCCATTGTAAACAAATCACAGCGGATTCAATGTAGACAAACAGGACATACACTCATTTAAATCACAGCTGTGCCATCAAGGACTCCAATGGAAATAACTCACTTTGTCCGACTTTTTTGGGCGATCCTAGGTAATTTATACATACCTTACACTATGCATGATAATTGTATTTATGTGTGCCATTACCTAAATAAACTTGCTTAATCCCAAACAAATCACAGATGGTACATCCAAAACAAATTACGACTGGGTCATCAGAAAAAAATTACGAATGGTCCACGGAAAACAAATCACAGGTGGTCCGTCTTAAAAACAGATACAGCTGGCCAATCTAAATCAAAATCACATCACATACATTTGAAGCAAATTCTAGCTCATCCATGCAAAACAAATAACAGATAAATGTAATAAAGATCACAACTGGTGTATCCAGAACAAATCACACTAATCTACCCAAAACAAATCATAGTTGGTACACCCGTTCAAAACAAATCACAGCTCATCCATACCAAAGAAAGGAGAAACACTGCAGCAGGCCTGTTGACCCATACTAGGCAAATTCCAGCACATCCATCTTAATAATGATCACAACTGATTTATTACAATCACAGCTGATCCATATTAGACAAATATCACACTTATTCAAATCCCCGAACTGCACAGCCTTAAACAACTGTGTTTTAGAGCAGAAGGATCCCGTTTTCTTCAGCTGGTAGACAACTACAAAATTACTGAGGCATTCAAAGAAAATTACATTGCACACGTTGTATTTACTGATATGTCATTGAGGTATTTAACTAATGTGACCATGAAGTATTTAGCCTATAAAAAATAATGAGTACAAAATGAAAGGTAGGGAAATCGATATTCAAATTTCTAACAGCTCGAAAAAAAGTGGGAGAAAGCCATGAAAAACCAATCTTAGCCAAGTTAATGTTTAGCACCTAGACTCTAGGTGACCGTTCCTCTAGGTCACTAATCTTTCCCTGTTTTCCTTCATCGTAGTATACTGTAGATAAAACACCAGCCACAGCTCCGTATCATCTTATGCAGATGATACCAAAATAAGCATGAAAGTTGCAACAGTAGAAGACAGAAAAAATACAATTGGATATTAGCAAAGTCTGTCAGCGAGTAAAGGAAAACGCATGATGGTAAACAGTGATAAATTAAAACTTTCGAAAATACGAAAATCACGAAAATCTGAAAACGAACATAGGTAGCTCATCCCGTATAACAAAAGGAATATGGAAAAGTTAAAGGCATAATAATATCAGGTGATTTATCGTTTAGAAAACACAATAAATCAAATGCATCCAATTCCGCGAAAATGACTGGATGAATTATGGGAACAGCAGATGTTACATCATAAAATACTGTTTAAAATACTGTTCTGTGCTCGCAGATCCTTTCAAAGCACGAGCGATAGCAGAGCTTAAAAATGTATACAGGAACGATTAAAAGCAATTGTAATGTACCCTCTAGAACGACATGAAAATACTTGATTAGGTGCCCAATTTACAAACTTCCATGAGAACTTACTGGAGTGAGAAACACAGAAGGAAATGTAGAATAAATCCATGAAAAAACAGGGGTGCCATAGTGACCACTGTGTCAATATCAGTGGCCCAAATTTTCTACATGTGGATATAAATAATAAATAAATAAATTAATGTGTGTGTGTGTGTGTGTGTGTGTGTGTACGTATATACATGCATTGCCGGAACAAAGAAAAGTAGAGGCTTCCGAGTGAAAACTCCCTCTACGCCATCAGCGATGGTTATATATGGTATAAACCTAGTGTCTGCTCACGTGTCTTTCTAAACCATGGTTACACTACGGCATTGTGGACAGGTACAGCCTGGGTGACCAGCCAGTTGGTCACAACAGCTGACCCTAACCATTCATCTAAGATAATTCATATAGAGGTTGATCACAAACAATGCGTTGCACCAGCTGATTCATTCCAAACAACCCACCCGCAAATAAACAAAAACACACTCCTTATAAACTCGTTAAATATCGATAAAAACTCCTCGTCTTCCCACAGGCGCATCATAATGTCCTCTCAGCTTTATATTTTAAGCGATATTAAAGCCAGTGAAATCTTGCCCATTTCGCATTTTAAATAATCGAAATTCCAATAAATCAATTCCTCTTGCGGACCCCTGGACCTAAAACTCTTTGACGAGCGGTGAAACCTACTCGAGAACCACCGACACCTCTCCAAGACTTCCCATCTCTTCAAACAACTCACCACGAATCCGCTTAATCCCTATCCACTACGCAACACTTTAATGACCTATCTCAACTGACCGCTTAGTCACCTGCACTTATACAATTACGCCAAACCCTAAAGCACCTATTCCCCTCACCATCTTTACACTACACAACCTCGCTTATGCTGTTTTTATCTGGCCGGAAGTATTTTGAAAGTATTATTTCACCGGGTCATCACTGAAGCCATAATCTTACTTCTAAAAACGTTCAAAAACACACAGACCCACAATGGAAATATAGTCTTAAAAAAATCGTAATCTTTTCCAGCTGATTTGTTTCTGTATTCGGCTCAAATGAAAGAATCCGAGCCGAGATATATGATAGTCTTCTTACACCAGCTGCCCCTATTTGAACAAACAATAATATGTATTCAGGAATTATCGACTGCTGTAAGTAGCGTCCTGAGAGGACCCATTGACCTCACTGGAAATAAGCCACACTGCTTTCTTGGGTTAATAACCCACCGGGATTAATAACACTAAGAAAGTCTTCAAAGACGACTACAGCTTAATAAGGAGACCTGTATTATGACATGTTCTCTACTAGGGCTTTCCGCGGTCTGTACAAAAACTGAAGAACACTGCAATATGCTGCGAGCGAATACACATTACACTCCTTTAAGATGGCTGGATAAACCACTTGGATAATACAGATTTTACATGACATATCAAAGGCCAACATGCAAATCCTTTCTCGGGAACACAAAATACATGTTTCATACGATCCTCCACACGGCTGACGGTCGCGGGGTGTGTCTGGCTGCTCTCAACACTTCATATCAATACTTCAAAATAAATTCTGATCTACTTCCTTGTGTATATTACGTCGGAGTGCATTAAATGGAGGCGTTAATGTGCCCATTGTGGATGCCCTATACTCAATGTTCAAAGCACGTTATAGTTAAAAATTTGGAAGCCCCGTGACCTCTGATAGTGTCAGGAGGAGAGTGTGCCTCAAAGTTCCCTTTAATGTAGAATGACTCATACGAGTTGACAAGTTTTCACCAACACCAATACCAAATACAAATTTCTTTCAGTTCTTCCGAGGTATCCTGTATCTACTGCATAACAGCACTGAGTTAAATATCTAGCGTGTGAGCTCTTGAATTACTCAGTATACTTAAACAACTTTGTAGGGACGAAGCCAAACATGGTGCTGTAAATAAGTTTCACTTTAAAATTCATACTGGAAGGTCCAACAAGGACCCGCTAAGCAGACTGTTGTGGGCATTTTGAATAGCGTTGCTTGACCTAACCTCCCCTGGGAAGTCTAATCCAAGATTGAGCACCTTCCTTACCTCGGATGAAATATTTCCTCATTCCCCAAGCTTTATGATCTTACGGCTCGCTCCTGATACCACCAACTTGGAAAACCTGGTCTGAAACCGGGCCGCATAGACCTGGTCTGAGATAGGGTCGCGGAGGCTATGACTCCATTCACTACATATACTAAGGTATTCATAATGATGGGAATAATTAACAGACCATTTTGTATCTGCACAGAGTACTGATCCTGACCTCATCACAACGACCTGACCTATACTGACATCCTAGCATCGAAAGATACTTTCTGACATAGTCTAAATTCAATTACCTCCTCCTAGACACCACCAGCTCTTAATCTCTACTTTTTAGTGAATCGATGTTATGGTGGATTTAGTATTTACCTAAATATAGAGGAAAGATTATCAGGAGAACTAAGCTTAGCAGGATGGTCTGAGAGGGAGAGAGAAAGGTTAAATATAAAGGAGATGAGGAGGAGAAGAAATGAGAAGACTATGTATGAAGGAGTACTGTCGGATCTACACCGCACAACCTCCAAACCCACATGATGCATACTCTCTCTACAATTTTTCAGTGAATCGAATGTGGAGTTCCTAATTGAGGCTAGTTATCGGGAACT
>WNWK01004215.1:17500-70000 GCA_009830355.1 Cherax destructor | reverse complement strand
CGTGCTTGTAAGAGGTGTCTTACGATGCAATACATCTATTGATAACAATTAAAAAGATGGAGACAGTGGGAGCAATGAAGCTGATCCGTGGTCCCAGTTATGCAGTTGATAACCCCCGAAAAAGACTATCATATTATTGCTGGAATGCAATATCGACAAGTTGATGAATAAGGCACAACGGGGGGAACACCAGGGGTATCTTTACTTCCGAAAAGTTTCGCCTGCGCAACAGGCTTTTTCAGTAGAATACAGGTGAATGCAATGCTTCTACCGCTTCCAGTATTCACCCTTGACTGGCTGAAGAAGCCTGTTACGTAGGCGAAACGTTTCAGCAATAAAGATACCCATGTGTTGTAAATATGTCTTTTTCAATGAAAAGCTGTGAAGCTCTTTGTAAATTTGAATTATTTTTTAGAGCTGTCTTGCCTAAAAAAGTGTATAACTCTCTAGGCCAGTGAAAATATTGACCAATTGTATTGCTATTTCGTGATATACCTGTGACCGGTTTAGAGGGCTCCAGTTCACAATTCGTCAAATCAGATTGTTGCTGCTAGCGTCACGCAGACCAACACAGCAAACAACTTGACTGTTTATGTAAATACTGTACTCTACACGGTTTATTATGTAAATACTGTACTCTACACGGTTTATTATGTAAATACTGTACTCTACACGGTTTATTATGTAAATACTGTACTCTACACGGTTTATTATGTAAATACTGTACTCTACACGGTTTATTATGTAAATACTGTACTCTACACGGTTTTTTGTAAATACTGTACTCTACACGGTTTATTATGTAAATACTGTACTCTACACGGTTTATTATGTAAATACTGTACTCTTACACGGTTTATTATGTAAATACTGTACTCTACACGGTTTATTATGTAAATACTGTACTCTTACACGGTTTATTATGTAAATACTGTACTCTACACGGTTTATTATGTAAATACTGTACTCTACACGGTTTATTATGTAAATACTGTACCCTACACGGTTTATTATGTAAATACTGTACTCTACACAGTTTATTATGTAAATACTGTACTCTACACAGTTTATTATGTAAATACTGTACTCTACACGGTTTATTATGTAAATACTGTACTCTACACGGTTTATTATGTAAATACTGTACTCTACACGGTTTATTATGTAAATACTGTACTCTACACGGTTTATTATGTAAATACTGTACTCTACACGGTTTATTATGTAAATACTGTACTCTACACGGTTTATTATGTAAATACTGTACTCTACACGGTTTATTATGTAAATACTGTACTCTACACGGTTTATCTGAATAGCACAGTTAATTTAGGTTTAAACACTATTGACAGTACGTGTGCCAATGAGGCTGCAAATCGCCTGTACGTTGAACATCAAAAAGCATTTTACTCCCTAAAATTGAAATTACATTACGACAGTGACTGAAGTAAATGACTCACGAAAACGTAATAACACGATAGCAAACAAATCACGGAACGGGTGGGGTTCGAACCCATGGCTTGTGAAGTTTACGACTCCCTTGCCATGGATTCAAGTCCTACCTGTTCCGTGATTATAGTAAGTGCATTTGTGACCATTACCCCTCATTACGCACTACACTGCGTATGAAAGACACCAGAACAGAGGTCCAGGTCACAGTCAGTCGTGGGTGATGGTGGCGAGGATGATGAACATTACAAAAATAACAGCGCATTGGAGAAAAAACGCTTACGATGATGTGTCGGTCCGACTTGGACCACTTACAAAGTCACAAAGTGTGAATTTGTAAATGTTCCAAGTTTGACCGAAACGTCGTCGTAAGTTTTTATCTGTGTGTGCGTTTGTGTGTGTATTGTTCCAGTCACGTTAGTGTGTCTTTTTTCTCTTGGACATTGTTCCAGCAGCCATATTTAATGTTCGCATGTGGACATGACACATCCTCCGAGGATGATGTACAGCGATAGATCATCAGGCACACAAGGTTATCTCACCTCTATAACATAAAAAACTTGAATTGCCATAAAAAAGACTTTTGATTACCTCCAGTACATCATAAGTAACGCTGAAAAAATCTCATAACCGGCTCAACAACGTCATAAAGAATATAGGAAGCAGGTTAAATACAGTACTATCGCAACCTTACGGGTATCAGGGATGCAGGTGACACAGGTATCAGGGAAGCAGGTCATGCAGGTATCAGGGAAGCAGGTCACACAATCCCTGGAGTCAGAAGACTCGCAGATCCCCAAATATTGTGAATTATTCATGGACTTTCTTCTTTGCATTATTCTCAGACAACTCGGTAAAATATGACTTTCCAAAACATACGTGCAGCTCTGTGTGTGTGTGTGTGTGTGTGTACTCACCTAGTTGTTATTGCAGGGGTCGATTCACAGCTCCTGGCCCCGCCTCTTCACTGGCCGCTACTCGGTCACTCTACCCACTCCATGAGCTTTTCATACCTCTCCGTGTGTGTGTAGGGATATATATATATATATATATATATATATATATATATATATATATATATATATATATATAGAGAGAGAGAGAGAGAGAGAGAAGCAAGCTTCTATACCACAAGACGGGCAGAAAGCAGCAACTTCACTCTGGCTGTACCATTCTCCAGAACATCACTTCATCTGAGATCATTTATCCCCAGGATGACTCGAGTCTGGAACACATTCGTACAGCATAATGATATCAACGAGATAGGTGATCAAATAAAAATGTGGGCCCACTGATGGCTCCAACTTCATCCTGTTCCCTACTTGTATGTTTCATAACAATAAAAATGCTTTCAAATGAGCTGATGTAGGAAACAGCTCTTAGCTTGTTAATAAAGTTAGGAACCCTTTTCTTGTAAATAGCTTGTCAATAAAGCTAGGGATCCTTAACCTAACCTTGTCAAACCCTGTGTAAAGAGAAAGAGAGAGAGAGAGAATGACTCGTGGTGCTCTGTCTCAGTGTAACACAGGATGGTTCAATACAGTCTTACGGGCCACATCAGACCCATAAGCATTTATATAAAAACTCAGTTCTATAAATGCGCAGTATGTACCAAAATCCAAAACTGATATTTTGAGGACCCTGAAAAACATCAAACACAAAACGATGCACTATGTAATTTATGAAAACTTCAAATCGCCATGTTTACTGCACAGGACGGTTGCTGTGTTGCTTGTGAAAGGGAACAAGTTATCTTGAGGAGAACTGACAGTGTGCAGTGAATATGGCACAAACATTTGAGGCTACATCAAGTATCCAGAAAATTTGAAAGTGTGCCACTGTCTCATCAAACAGTTGCTAGAATGTTTTATTCATAGTCAAAGATATAATGAGGTAATACAAATACCTTTCAATGGCTTTGAACGAAAATACAAACATCATTGACATAAACCAAATGATCGTTTTCACTCACTGGAGATGAGTATTTCGTAGTACATGAAAATTATGCAACTCTTGATTTTGGCTGTGAGTCAACGTGGAGGATTTTAAGTATCCCTGTTGTGTAACTGAGAGTGCAAGAGTTATGACTGGCGGTGGAGAGAGGTTAGTTAGTGTGTTGAAGGAATACAGAGTAGAGTGCATCACACTACACTGCATTGTTCACCAAGCAGCCGATGATTCATGTCACTGAAAGTGTTGTTAGCATATTGTATTAAATTAGGGGCGACAGGAAATCTCAGATGAATTTCATATATTTCCTTGAAAAAAATGACCCAGCTTAATGACATACCACTGCACTCAAATAGCAGATGACTAACTGATGGAAGAACTCATGAGCATTTATTTGCCTTTTGGAAAATCAGAATGAGCAATTTAGCAATGTAAAACAGTGATACCTGTAGATACCTAGACTCTTCATTTTTTGCATTCATAATTTGTTTGTATCCGTTTTGATTAGTTTTTAGGTTCTTCATAAGTTGTTCATTGAGCTTCAAGAATAAATCTGTATAGTCACATCGCACCCAATCCTTTACCCAGGTAAAAAAAAAATGACAAAACTCTTCAGTACTGCAAGGCAGCCTATAGGACTTATACAAGTTGCTCTATTGGAATCCTATATCCAGTTATATAAAAGGGCTTTATAATATAAGAAAGGCTTTATAAGAATCTTCACACATTACCCTCATACATACTAGAGTCTTACGTGGTTTTATAGTTTTAAAAGATCAAAATAATCCTATATGGCAGACGAACCTTAGACCTTTCGTTTATCTTCACCTTAAGTTTACCTTCAGTCAATTTCAGGGGTCACCGCCCCCCACGGCTCGATCCCAACCAAGGCCTCCCGGTTGCTGGTGTCAGCCGCCCGCAGCCCAATTTATGCACCACAGCCCGGCTGATCAGGAACTTACTTGAAGACAGCCAAAGGTTTATTGGTAACTCAAACACAAGATTCTGCATCATCTTGATTTATTCTATCATGTACAATTTTTCTCTAATTTCCTGAGGTTGTTACACTTGCCACTTCCTCTTTCAAAATATTCGATTTTTCTACTAATATCCCTTTCTTTACCCTGTAAAAAAAAAAAAACCAATTCACCCTTCATGGTTTCCCTCTTTCCTTTTTCAACATCTCCCCTCTCTCACTCTTTCCTTCCCACACTTTTTCCTTTCGAGCTTTCACTTCGCATGCCATTCTCTCTTCCCTCTCGAGCTTTTCCCCTCTCTCATTTTCCTCTCGCGCTGATCCCCTCTCTAGGTCTCCCCTCTCTCTTTCTCCTCTCGCACGCGACCAGCGGTACCTCACGAGTGCCACATTGAAATTCCGCGTTTCGCATACTGGCGATTTAACACACAGTCAGAAGCACGGAGGTAATGGGGCGCAGTGTCACCCTGGGCGGCCAGGAGGCTAACGGTCGGGCGGGTGAGACAGAGAGCGGACAGGAAACTGGAGGACGGGCGAGTGCCACATTTAGTGGGCGAGTGGGTCCGACAGTGGGCGGAATAGTAGTCGCGTGAGTGGGTCCGACAGTGGGCGGCCCAGAGGACGGGCGGGTGAATGGGTGCGACATTTGGCTGTCAAACGACCAGATGGGTGTGACATTTGAAGACCACCTAACTGCCATAGATAGTTACCTGTAGGATACCTGATTACCTGTAGGTTACCTGGTTATCTGTATTTTACCTAGTTACCTGTAGTCGGTTCCGGAGGTCACCACCCTCGCGGCCCGGTCTTAGACCAGATGGAAAGAATATGACGAGGAATATAGTGGATAAGCGATGAGAGATAGTGATAGCACAAGGATAGAGATAAAAATAACATAGATAGAGATAAAGATAGCATAGAGATAGATATCAAATGAGGATAAGATAGCAGACACCTAGAGAATTCACATAATATGACACATGAAGACAAAACGCCTCAGCCAGCCATTCAATCAGTTGGAGTCCTTGAACAAAAAGGTGGCCATTTCCACTCTGCCTTTCACATGCAATCTTGCGGCTCAATCGCGCCAATTTGTCTGGCTGCGAGCATTCATTCAGAGTACAATATTGGCCCAATTTGACGGGGCCATCGCCAAAGTAATCAGCCGCAAATTGGAATAATCTTTCAAGTTCCCACGCGGACTAAAAGCTAAGGTGCCGATAACAGTGAGAGGGAAGGAGAGGGATGTAGGAGGGAGAGGTGAAGGGAGAAAGGGATGTGTTAGGGGAGAGGGGTGTGTTAGAGGGAGAGTGGGGAAAAAGGGTGCTGGTGGAGAGGGAACGGAAAGGACAAAGGGGTATGAAAGAGGGGTTTCGAAAGGAAGGTAAGAGAATGTTAAGGGGAAAGGAGTACGGGAGGGAAAGAGGTGGGAGGGAGTGGTGGGGAGGAAGGGGGGAGAGAGAAGGGGAAGGTTGTGGGAAGAAAGAGGAGGGGTGAGAGGAAGGAGAAGGAGTGAGAGAGGAAAAGAGGGAGGGGAAAGAAGTATGGAAAAGGAGTGGAGAGGGGGGGGCTGTGGGAAGGAATGTGAAACACAAGAGCGGGAAAAAGAATAGAGGGAAGAGAAGGGACACGAGAGGAAGGAGAGTAAATGAGAGAGAAAGGAAGGGAGGAGAGGGAAAGCCTCAGGATGATGTTCAAAAGTGAACAAGAAAAGTATAAGAGTGAAAATTAGTTTTATTTTTGAACTTTCTCTCCTAGTTCTTTCCGTTGTAATTGTCACACACACACACACACACACACACACACACGTCGTGCAGAATAGACAAAACTTCCGATTTTGGCTTAAATAGCAACGCTCTTCTTGGTGAATAAGGCAAGGGGAAATTTGTGTATGCAATAATTTCGCAAAAATCATTCTGAACCTAACGAAAAAAATATATTTCATTGCGTTTTTTATTATTAAATTATTGTAAACTTATCTAAAATATATTTAGCTGGATTAGGCTAAATTAAATTGCGCTTGTTATAAGGTTAGGTAAGTTTTCTAAGGTTCTTTTGGTACAAAATTATTAATTTTTACAATAACATAAATGAAAAAAATATATCTTTAAACGTATAAGAGAAATTTTAGGAAGGACTTAATTTTAAATGAGTTCTTGTAATTGACTGATTTTACTTATTCGGCACATTATATATATATATATATATATATATATATATATATATATATAAAAGATCACAGTAAACAGGTGATATAAATATGAAGAAATATATATAATAATATCAACGTTTATTTGAACACATTATCAGAACTATATAGTTCCTGATAATGAGCACTAACATGAATTCTTCTATTCATAAGTGTTTCTATATAATATATATATATATATATATATATATATAATATATATATATATCATATATATATATATATATATATATATACGTTTATTTTAAAACATTTGACTATTTTGAGAAACTCTCATATGACTTCATCAGAGAGTGTACAAGGGAAGACAAGTTGTATGTATCGGCGTGTTCCAGATATTGTGTGGTACCTGATAGCACCAGACATTTCGGTAAATCATTTTATATTCTGTTTGTAGGAGCCGATACGAAGGGCAAGGAGAAGTGGTGGGAGTGGTGGTGGTGTGACCGTGGTGGTGGTAGTGGTGGCGGTGTGACCGTGGTGGTGGTAAGGATGGTCAGGTGGTGGTAAGGATAGTGGTGGTGGTAAGGATGGTGGTGGTGGTAAGGATGGTGGTGGTGGTAAGGATGGTGGTGGTGGCAAGGATGGTGGTGGTGGCAAGGATGGTGGTGGTGGTAAGGATGGTGGTGGTGGAAGGATGGTGGTGGTGGCAAGGATGGTGGTGGTGGCAAGGATGGTGGTGGTGGCAAGGATGGGGTGGTGGTAAGGATGGTGGTGGTGGAAGGATGGTGGTGTGGTAAGGATGGTGGTGGTGGTAAGGATGGTGGTGGTGGTAGTGGTGGTGGTGGTGGTAAGGATGGTGGTGGTGGCAAGGATGGTGGTGGTGGCAAGGATGGTGGTGGTGGCAAGGATGATGGTGGTGGCAAGGATGGTGGTGGTGGCAAGGATGGTGGTGGTGGCAGGATGTGGTGGTGGCAAGGATGGTGGTGGTGGTAAGGATGGTGGTGGTGGTAAGGATGGTGGTGGTGGCAAGGATGGTGGTGGTGGCAAGGATGGTGGTGGTGGCAAGGATGGTGGTGGTGGTAAGGATGGTGGTGGTGGTAAGGATGGTGGTGGTGGCAAGGATGGTGGTGGTGGCAAGGATGGTGGTGGTGGCAAGGATGGTGGTGGTGGTAAGGATGGTGGTGGTGGAAGCATGGTGGTGGTGGCAAGGATGGTGGTGGTGGTAAGGATGGTGGTGGTGGCAAGGATGGTGGTGGTGTTAAGGATGGTGGTGGTGGTAGTTTATGCTACACTTCCTCCTATATCTCCCACTCCAGAGAAAGTTATAACAGTGTGCCGATCGGGGACTTGACTATCGGTTATTTTTCATTCCAGAGTACATTACGTTTTAGTAGTTTAGATGTTTTATTTGCAATGCGGTAATAAACTCCCTCTGTACATTTTATAGTTCTAACATACCTTCTACCCTGAAAGACACCATAAACACACAACAACTGATTTGAAGAGTACCATCACTGGCGTGACTTCTCTTCCTTTAAAAGTTCTCATAAGCCACACTGTCGTCTTCTCTACACGATAGGTCCTTTGACATTATTATTTACAGTTATTTTTACAAGTTCCTTTTATTTTATGAGATGATTTATCTGCGTTTTGTAGCCCGTGCTTGTTCTGAGCTTCTTATTCTTTCTACATCTGAGCAACAATTCACCACGGGGCTGTTGTATAATGTGTGATCCACAGAAGACGTGTGGTATGACGCGTGATCCACAGCAGATGTGTGTATAATGTGATATCCAAAGCACAAGTGTGTGGTATGCGTGATCCACAGCAGGGGGTGTGGCATGATGCGTGATCCACAGCAGGGGGTGTTGCAAGATGCGTGATCCACAGCATGGCTGCAGTTATGTGCTATGACTCATGAACTGCGATGAAATGCAATTGTCGTCATCCATCAGTGGTATTGCAATTTATTAAAGAAAGAGAAAACACATATATACACGCAGAGGAACAGGCACACAATACACCTTTGTCTGAGGCTCACGGGTGAGGACAAGGGGGGAAGGAGGGAGGTAACTCCTCCACGTCTTAATATTAATATTGCGACATTGACAACAGTCTCCTCAGTGTGCGGATTTTTCCGTTTTTCACAGCCTCTGTGTGAGGTTTGCTCAGTCTTTCACAGACTCTGTGTGAGGTTCTAAAGTCTTTCACAGCCTCAGTGTGGTTTTTCCAGTCTTACACAGCCTCAGTGTGAGGTTTTCAGGTTTTTCATAGCCACAGTGTAAGGTGTTTCATAACCTCAATGTGGGTTTTTCACAACCTCTTCTAGTCTCTCGCAGCAATACCTTCCCTTTTTTTTTAACATTTGGTTGTTAAAGCTAAATACGGCAGATTTAGGTGAAGACAGGTAGGCAGAGCGGAGGTAAAGGTGTTTGCCAACTCGTTTTCGAAGAAATCTGCCATAGTCTGACTGTCAGATTTGACTCCATCTCCAGAATGGTATATCATTAACTTGCTTCAGCGGATTATACATCTAAATCCTATAAAAAACAAAAAGGCACAATACCATGACTGGAACAATACACAATATCCCGAGAGAGGAGCTTACGACGACGTTTCGGTCCGACTTGGACCATTTACAAAGTCAAACTAACAGAACAGAGATGGAGCCAGTACATATAGGCAGCTGGCAGGGACGAGACAAGAGAGGTCGGACCGAAACGTCGTTGTTAGTTGCTCTCTCACATGTGCGGGTTATCTGTAGATCTAAATCCTATCCCAGTGAAGAATATATTTACTAGTGTTGGCTTACCTGATCTAAGCTTTCTGCTACATTTAAACATTTACAGGAATAGTGTGAAGTTCATCGAATAAATAAGGTAGTCATTCTTTCTAATACGACTTTCTAATACTACTTTCTATACGACTTTTGTGTTAAAACAAATGTCGCAGAGAAATATGCAATATGAAACAAATGTCTCCAAAATATAATATACACTATGTCAATTTTTTAACATCAACTTTATTATAAAAATTACTAATGAAGCATGATAATTTTTTTTAATATCATATAAACCTGCTATGGGTATATTATGTAGCATACTTCTACATCAATCTATATTTCACGGTTACCTTTGATATATTTTTCACGTAGTCTACGACTCTTAGATTTTGTAGTTGCCAAAAATCAATCAACATGGACACATTGGGTTTTGGAGCAAACCTGGAGGGTCTTTGCGACAAACTTGGTGGGGGTTCTATCATTAGTGATGTTTGGGACAAACTTGGCCGAGGGGGAGGTTCTACTAATAGTGGTGTTTGGGACAAACCTGGAGGGGCTGTCACTGGATGTGGTCTTTGCCTCAAAAGAAACTTCGCAAAACTTTCCCGGCAAAATTGGTTCGTTGCATCAATTTTTATCATCAAAAATTAAATAATCCGAAGTTAAAAGAAAAGATAAAACGCAAACAAGACGAAAAGATAAGCGTTCTCCTAGGATTATTATACTCATGAGAAGGGCTAAACTCGTAGGGGTCATACAGCGCCTCGGGACCGGGAGGTAATCATGTTCATTCCAAGGAAAGGGAGCTCTAATACCTTAGATCAAGAGTCTACCTCTTAATAACAAGACACTAAATGCAGGGAAATGTTGTACACGTAAATAACACGCCAACCATCGTTGTACACGCACATTAGACTAATGAATCGTACATACTAAACTCTGCGACTGAGGTCAAGTGAAAGATCTGAAAGTGGAGCATCTGATAAGCACTGCAGGAGTTCTACTGGCCCATGCTATGTTCCAGTTCTTCTAAGATGATGTGGACGATGGGTGTTTCCCAAATCATCTTAAGAGCAACGCAAACTTTAAATAGTTTCCTTTAAAAGAGATGTTTTGGAAATACAGGTAATTTGATTACTTTATAAAATGAGAACCATTATTCTTGTCTGATGCAAAAGAGAATAAGACAGATGCACAATCAACATGTTTATTTGGGAAATGTTACACCACTAGTAGCTTTATCAATCCTAATACAGAGATAAATAAAAACAGTATTTATAGCAAAGAAAGGTCAGGTGAGACTCAGACAAATCACGGGTCTGAATCCCACTGACCTCTTTTTTTTAAACTTTGTATTACGATTGATCAAGCCACAAATGGCGAAACGTCTCCTTCAATATATGTATTGACTGTACAAGTGTCATATTCTGATAATCTATATTTATGTCGGATATGAGAATGAGAAAAAAATGAGGGGGGGGTGAGTACTGTGCTTTAAGAAACGACGTTGCCCTGTGGCCTCCACTGCTGCCTCCTGTGACATCCACTGCTGCCTCCTGTGACATCCACTGCTGCCTCCTGTGACATCAATCGCCGCCACCTATGGCATCAACTGCTGCTGCTACAAAATCACCACCACACAAAATCTTTACAAACCCGTCGCCGCCGCCACCGCCACCACAAAATCACCACCACCAACGAGCCGCCACCGCCATCTCTCAAAATCACCACCACCCCGCCGCCGCCATTACACAAAACCAAGAGACAAGAAGAAAAAAAAAGACTTCTGGACCAACAATAAAACCCAGGTCGTAATCACTGCCACAAGAGGCCAGTGAAGGAACTGCTGAAAACACGAGCTCAGAGGCCAACACTTGCGTGATAGATGACCCAGGAGCAGCAAGAACTTCTGAGGAAGGGGAAGAGAACGGGGAAGGGGAGGAGGATAGAGCGAAGAGGAAGAGGATAGAGCGAAGAGGAAGAGGACAGAGCAAAGAGGAAGAGGATAGACCGAAGAGGAAGAGGACAGGGCGAAGGGGAACAGAACGAGTGAAGGAGGAAATAGAAGAGGAAAAGGATAGAGCGAAGGGTAATAGTTAAAATAGGGAAAAAAATAAAGTGTCAAGGAAAGACAGGGTCACTCCGGACCTTGCACTCCACTAACATGACACTATCACAGGGCTGAGGTCAAAGGCATTGCTAGGGCAAGACGTGGGCAATGCAATCTGAGGCCATCCCAGGCCACTGGAGGTTGATAAATGAAAGTAAAAACAGAAAGCTTACAGCGTGAGCATAAAATAAGAGAAGGGAAGGACTGAGAAAACAGGCAGATTGCAAATGAGGTGATGTAGGTTAGTGCGTCTGACCACTACATCTCAATGGCGTACTGCTGACAGCATTGAGGAAAAGGCATAATGAAAACAAGCTTTTATTGGAAAAATGTTTCGCTCTGTTAGAGCGTTAACGAGTCACGATTGACTTGATAACAGTTGAATTCCTCATTTTTTTCCATATCTAAACAATTTGAATGTGTCTCCATTGCACTGAGACTCATACTTGCAACAGTAAAACGATTTCGAAATAGAGGCTTATTCTGGAACGTGTGTATTTTCATCTATGAATTAATTGACTACATTCACCTCAACATGTTATCAGATTTCATTCTTGACAGGTATATACCACTTCGTTGTATATATTGCTAACAATGTGATTTGCTTTGATGATTATCTTCCCCGCGGCCTTAGGTCGGAAAGAAAATATTACAGGATTAAGAACAATTAATAAGCACATAGGAAATTAAGGGTATGTTCATACAAACTTTAAGTAGAAGTTTGTAAAATTTACTTGTCGTCTTGCATATACATGAGACGGTACAAGTAATCACCTCTGGAGTTATAGCGAAGGTAATGAGGGCTGTGTGAACACCTGCCTGTAGACTAGGAGCTAGTGGAGAGGTGCACTGGAAGAAATACATGGCCTTACAAAGTGTTGTGATGTCAACGGTGGAGGCACAGAGTAAGACTACTCCGTTGGAACGGATTACGACACCAACAACAGCTAACTGATTGTACACCCGAAGCTCATACTAAGACTGATTGTACACATGAGCTAAAAATCATGAAGGGTGTACATCAGACCCTCGTGGAAAAGTAATTATGACTTTAAATATTAAAGAATTAAATTGTATAAACTGAAATCCGCTCACGCATTAATTAATTTATGTAAGTAATGCAAAATATGGATATAAAAAACAATATTTTAAATATATTCTCATTCACATGCTATAAGCCGTTTCTTTCAATAATTATCTTGAACATATCTGTAACAGCTGATTTTAGGGCGCACTAAGATACATTTTACATTTTGTTGAATGAGGACTCATCTGTGATCACACTTTATATTCCATATGACTGAGATCCTCATACAAGCTGAGCTTTCAACGATATTTGGAGCCTAGTCTATCAATGACATCTTAAATTTTACCACTGAAGCGGTTAGTTTAGTGTGCATCCTATATCCATCCTGTGGATGGATATGAGGGAGGTTACGAGCATATGAAGACACAAAAGGTCTAGGAACTTGGCTCTAAAAGAGGTATATAGGAGTATAAAATAGCGTGGAAAAAGTTATCTCCATACTGAATTTACTGTATATAATGTAAAATATTTAGGTTTTATGATGAAATATTAATGTCAGTAAACTTGTATATCATATTAGCTTCTCTGACCTGGTCAGAGAAGCTAATATGATATACAAGTTTACTGAACGCGGAAAACATAGGCATCTCTCCTGATTTAGGCATTATTATGCTAATTTATTTGAGCATCTAAAATGCAAGATATTTAGAGTTGATTTCCATTGCAATATGATAAAGTCTTACTGGAAACTAATTATGACACATAATAAAACACTGTAAATGTCGACTCTCCCTGGGTCGAGGGAGAACGAAGTTCTATCTTGTAATAATAATGTGAAGTACAGTAAACATACAAATGCAGTCTCTTTCTTTCTCTCATGGTAATACAGAGTATACCGACAGTATATAAATAAGACAATGCTTGTTGTGGCATTTTACCGTGAAGACGTTTCGTCCACCAGAGACTTCATTAATCCACACTTGTTCCTCTTTGTGTGAACTGCTCGTCATCGTTGGCCGTACAGATAGAAATTATTAAACTGTTGGTGTAGTTTATGTCAGAAGCATCGCGGCGTTTATTTATTTAATCTGATTATTAGTGGTTATATAGTACGTTTTATAAGCTTGTGTAACCTAGCCTAAGCCAATCCAACCGAAAATAACCTAGCTAACTAAAAACAGGATTTGTAAAAAAAACTAAAGTTGAGTACTACATTTAAAATTTGAAATAGTAAAATGAATAGTGGAGCACTGAGGCAGGTCTACTGGCCCAGGCTAGTTAGGTCCAACTCACACTCGTGTGTCTGCCCAACCTATTTTTAAATCTAACCAAAGTTGTCGCTTTAATGACGTTACTTGAGTAAAGGCTTTAATGTCAGCTTGTGATCGATGAATGTTTTAATCAGATGAGATCATTCGGTAGATATTACTGATGGAATAAAATACCCACAAAATCGAGGGAGCTGCGCATCTGACCAACACCTACCAAGGTGGCTGACGGACTGAACACGTCAAAACTATCACCAATGCTGTCTCCAGTGTCACATTCACCTGTACTCGACTGAAGAAGCCTATTGTGCAGGCGAAACTTTTCGGCAATAAAAATTTCCAAGTGCTGCACATATGTATTGTTCTTCATCACTGCATACATGCGTAATTATTAGCTTTATTTTTCTTATGTTACCATCTGCTGGAGTACAGTGACCGCATCTCCCCCTCCAACTGTTAAAGTTGACAGTGCCATCAGAATAGTGTGTGTGATATTGTTTGAAGTCTGTATACCCTTCAGGAAGTGCCTTGATGTCGGTGAATGGCTGTTGATCCAAGGAATGGAGGCTACCCTCTCCTTGCAAATAATTACTTCTAAGTCCCTAAACGCTGCGTGATCCTTACGGATTTAAAGCTTCCCCGTGAATATAATACTAATATTACTACTACCAATAGTAATAATAATAATATAATAATAATAATACGAACGCGAAGGGTGGTAATATAATGGTAGGCTGGCTGGCTATACAGACAGTATGTAAATACTGTCTGTATACAATACCGACAAGATGAAAATTTAGACACATGCGCTACATCTGGGTATCTTTATTGTAGACGTTTCGCCATCCAGTGACTTTATCAATACAAATTTGAAGACAGTAGAAGTATATACAAAAGATGAGGTAATCAGCCCTCAGCCTTGGAGTTGGTGTGAAGAACACCGTAGTCGTGTAGATTCTGGAGAACAGGCTTCTTGTAGGTTCGCCGGTACATCCGGCCCGGGTCTTCTCCAAATGGTGACCCGGCACACGGCATGGAGCACACGCAAGGAGGCTGGCGCTTATATACTAATCGTCAGGTGAAAGGGACGGGTAGCAGACGAGGGCATAGTTACTGGTATGTTCCAAGTGGAAGTAGGTCATACCCAGAGGAATGGGTAAGTTGTTGTAGTAGTAGTTGTAGTAGCCGTATTGATAAAGCCACTGGATGGCGAAACGTCTACAATAAAGATACCCAGATGTTTGCACATGTCTAAATTTTCATCTTGTCGGTATTGTATACCATTCTTGTACAACTTGTCAGACACTGCAACGTCATGGAATCTTGGTTCAGAGGACATCTACATGACCTTCGCGAATACTACAACTTACCCATCCCTTTGGGTATGACCTACTTCCACTGGGGAATCCCGCCTACCAGTGACTATTCCCTCGTCTGCTACCCGTCCCTTTCCACCTGACGATTAGTATATAAGCGCCAGCCTCCTTGCCGACCCGGGCCTGGACAAGACCGGCGAACCTACAACAGCCTGTGCTCTAGAATCTACACGACTACGGTGCTCTTTTCACCATCTTTTGTATATAGTTCTACTGTCTTCAAATTATGTCCTAGAATCTGTATTGATAATGCCACTGGATGGCGATACCCAGATGTTTGCACATGTGTCTAAATTTTAATCTTCAGTATGTAAATAAGACACAACATGCCATAACCAGCATTTTTTTGTTGAACGAGTAAATGTGTCAAAGAGAAAGACTTTATAGCATTTTAAAAATAAATATTGTGTGCTTGACTGTCTAGGTGGGTAGGTAGACAGGCGTTTCCTAGTTTGGTACACATGGTGCAATTCAGACCAGACTTTCATTGAACATACAGCATTTAAGAATATAAGAAGCACTGTTGTAAGCCTACTGAGTCATGCTAGGTAGACCCTGTTCATAATCATTTCTACTGATACATCTAAAAAAGAAATCGAGATGGGCTAGTCAAGCATCAGTTCACTAGCCTCTTGTACCACCAGTTCAACACCAATAACTTAAATTTCTAAAAATGAAATCCGAAAATAAAAATAATTATAATTCTGCTTATTCAAACCCAACGAAAACTTTTACCCAAAAAAGTTCATGCATTAATATAGTTAGAAAAAAGCAAAATGTGTTAATGAAAAGAAGCGCTTTTTCAACGCCATTTTTGCAGCCATACTTGTCAAAGATGATGAATAAATGTGCGCGTTAAATACATTTTCACATCACAAACGTAAAGAGAAAAAAATCTGTATGAAAATCCTCAAAAAATCAGCGACCTGCAGTGATAATTCGTAGCCATTGCTAGTGACGGAGATGGAGGTGGAGGCCTCTGACCTCAAGTTGCCCTCACACAACTACTACTGATATCACTGGGTTATGGAGGCTTACCGTCACCTGTGCCGTAGGCCCAATAATACTATACAGAAGAGAATCTGTATTTCTGGTCGCTGGGCAGGATGTCTGCCGAGTGCAGAGGCAGGTAGTGCAGGAAATGACGAAGACGGTGGAGGAAAATAAATAGAAACAAGAACTGCAGAAGACTATAACCAACAAGGCAGAGAAAATATTACATGTATATTTCGTCGTGAACGAATCTGTCATTTATATACAATATATCCCGTATAAAAGTTATTTCTGTGAATTATACATAACACAGGGATGCAGTACAAATCACTTTGACCCCATCATCCATTTACTCATTACAGTTTGCCAATCGGTCAGCCAAGCCTCGATCTAGGAGAGATCTTTTCCTTCAATAAAGCGTGACACTTTTTGTTTCTGATGATGATATTTTGTATATTAGGAAAAGAAGGATTTTTTTCCCAACGCTGGTCTTAGCAGAAGATGACTGGCTCTTCAAAAGACTTACAATGCTTCACTTCGTAAAAATTAAATACCACATCATAAGATCTGATGTTTAAGATATTTCAGCTCAATAAAAATCTGTCTTGAATTTAAACCATATCAAATGCTTTAAACAGGTAAAAACGTATTTATAAGTTTCTCAAAGCTAAAGAAACTAATATTAGATTCATTTATCATAATGTATAAAGCTAAAAAGAGTTAAAATTGAATCATTCAATATTTAAGACACACAAACACATACAGTTAAATAAATGAATAAGCTACCCGTATGTGAGGTTCCCAAATACATGTATACAGATACGTACATATAATACTGAAAACTGCACATTTGATATAAACCTTGGTAACTGATACCGACAAACTGGTTTAAAAAGACACATGACCGAAAAAGTTTCGGTCCTAGGACCTTGATCCCTAGTATCAATGTCCCAAGACCGTGGAAATTTTCCAAGTGTCTTAAAAAACGTCAAGAGGGCCACGGACTTTACCAAGTTGTCCTCTATGAGGCAGCAGTAACTGGGAGGCTCGTCTTGCCCGCAACGACCAAGTAAACAATAACGTCATAAAGTGTCCTCCCTGACAGGAAAAGTTACCGAAAATCAATATGCAAAGGAAGAGGGTGTCTCAGCTAGGCAAGACTCTGATATCTTCAGAACACCGCAACCTGAGAGTAACAGTAACACCAATCCTGCTGGAATGTCACTTTCATAGCTCCCTTAGCTACCGAACCCACTGTAGTATACTGGAAGATATCCTTAACACTTTGTGAAGTCTAGTTCAGGTTGACCGAGTGAATCCCATCCAGTGTGATGCAATGTGATAGGGAAGCAATTAGACACATGTGCAACATCTGGGTATCTTTATATAATTCAAATTATAATTCTTGTCTCCAGATTATGTCCATGTATTGTATTGATAAAGCTACTTGATGGCGAAACGTTCACAAATGAAAATACCCAGATGTTGTACATGTGTCTAATTCATCATAATGTCGTATTGTATACCACTGATATACAGCTAAACTTTTTCCCATGTAACCATCGTATAGAATTAGAGAGTAGCACAACGCTGGTGTATGCACTTTTGTCAAGGTAAAATAAAGACTATGAAAAGCGTGAGCTTGCCTCACTGTCCAGACATCCCAGTGGTATATACACAGGGAGGTATAATCCCAGTCCACATACACGGAGAGCTTACTTTAATCTCTGTGTTAGGGATTAAAGTGTTGTTGACTGATGTGCAGGTAAAATGCTGCCTTAATGACCCTAGTTAACATCTACGCTACACTACAGTAATGGGCGAACACGTTTCACGAAATATTCCCATCCTTCATTTCCCTTACTAACTAAACTACAACTGTTGTTATTTCTAGAGCAATTCTTAGGGATGGCGGTGCCGTGGTGACACCGACGCTCAACAGCTGTAGTAAGACCTCAACCTTTAATCCCATCAGTAACAACAAAGTTCTCTGAGGGTTGTGAAATGAGTTCCTGTGTCTGACTACACACTAGGATTGATTATAACTGATTTTTTATAAGACCTATCTTGAGGTAAGCCTATGTTTAATTTTCATAAAATATCAACGACTAATTATTGAAACTATTATGCTGATTCATAACAAAAAACTGTATATTATAGATACAAACTATATTTATGTTTTTCCCTACATTGTAAGAATCTCTTTACCTGATTCCATAATTAAAATCTTAAAATGCTGTGGGCGAGTGGAAAACAATATCCGATTCAAGATAAACAAAAGCTGCGAGATCAAAAGCATTATGTCTGTTACCAACTACAGAACAGTAAATCACTGAACGTGTGAGGCTTGAACCCCTGGCGGGTGAGTCCTGAAACTCACAGGCCAGTCGTCCTGTGATGTTTGGCACTCGTGCTATTACGATTTCGTAAGTCATGACAGAATGGCAAAATTGCGTAGAAACAATGTGCAATCACCATGCCTGTCCTCCCTATATAAAAACGCCTATTATCCTCTCGACAACAATAAACTTATATTTTAACAAATATAGTTATATCTTCCTCGATACAAAAGATTTGTAACAGATGAAATATCTTTATCTCGTTATGATAAGTTAATACCTTGCTTATACCTGTCCGTAAAGATCAGGTCCAAGGGTCTCCACTACCAACTTACTTATACCCGTCCGTAAAAATCAGGTCCAAGGGTCTCCACCACCAACTTACACTTGTCTGTAAATATCAGGTCCAAGAATCGCATCCATTACCTCGGTATATCAGTATTATTATGACCAGTAAAAATATGTTAAACACAAAGTCATTGTTAATATAAAATTAACAATTTATATTTAGGCGGAGGGATAAACCCATCGAGGATACAGCTTCGCAGGATAATATAGAAATCTAATTTTGTACGACTAGTCACACACGCGTAGATTTGAACGTTTCTTGGTGCTGCTCAGCCACCGTGTTACCAGGCGCGTCGCGACAGTGTTTTTAATTTCACTATTTGTTGGCAAGTATTTTTTTTAGTTAAAGTAAAATAGCATCTGTAAATTTACAGAGAACATTAAGAAACTGATGTTGGCAACCACACAAGAAAATTGTTATAATGAGGATTTAACGGGTTGATTATACTGCCCGAGTCATTATTTGTCAGTACAGATCTCAATAACAGCAACCTGTCCTTCTGACGAGAATGTTCTTGATGTGAAATTAAAAATAAAGTTTATTTCCACTCTAAAAACAAAGCCACTGATTATGTGGAGCATTGCCACAGTTAACCAAATTTCACCAATTAGAACAAACATTAACAAAATTCAATGCAATAATAGACAGAGGTGACACCACCTTTTTTTTTATGCATGAACAGAAAACAGGAAACGTTAGATTGAAATTCGCATTTCAACTTAACAGTCGGTTTATAGACGGTCCTGAGTCGAAATACCGAATTTTGCTTAGGAGGAAGACTTGATGAAAGTGAAGAGAGGCAGCCATATGAAGAAAGGATATGTTGCAGGACAAGCTTTTGCCGAGACGTTTCACTCTGTGTAGGTTTTATCAAGTCACACTATGTCTTGATAAAGGTTTACACAGGCAGAAACGTTCTCCCAGTAAAAGTCTGTCCTGCAATTTGTTTTTCTTCACTGTTGTATTAATATTGGTAGAATTACCGACAATATGTTAAGTAAAGGGACACAAATGCAACTAATGTGACATTTGTGTCCTTTTACTAACGTTTCTTCACTGTTGTCGGGGCACTACGCCACTTGGATCCACAAGCAGCCCAGCTCTCACTTCCCGTAACTTGTGTTGGTTTTCCAGCCTCGACGCCTCACCTCCGGCTAAGACTGAAGCCTCGGACAATAATCCCAGTTTAATATTTTTGCAACACGCACGTCTTGCCTTAGTATTAGACCCACCGCCCTGGTCGTAGGACCCTGCTTAAGTCCCAAGTTCTCTTCTAGTCCCAAGCCCCTGCCCTAGTCCCATTTCCGGAAACAACGTCTAGAAATTCAGAATAATGAGCAAAAGATATTGGGTGCCCTTCAAGCCAAGCCTTACATATATTTAGCTTGGCAGTCGTCCCATGGGAAAAATGATAATTGATTTCTTTAGTCTTCATGTCATTCCTGTGGGAGGATCCAATTATCAATCATGGAGTATGGAGGAGCCGTCCATCCATCCCCTCCATTAATACTGAGACCTTTCATTTCCTGAAGATTCTATACCTTTTGTTGCCCAGGGAGGCAGAGGAGACTTAAAGTTGAAGGGTCTCGGTTAAATTGAATTGCATCTACTTTACCATCATAATTAAGTTAAAAAAATAAATCGAAAAAATCTGAGTGAGTGTGTTTTGGTGTGGCAGGTTGCATAAACAATTTTATTAAATATGTATAAAAACCAAGCTCTAAACTAGTATGGGTCATAGAGTAACAACCTATGACTCTTATTACAAGTGCATAGGTACCACTAATGATCATAATACATTTGATGATAGTAATCTTGACAATGATAAGAACAATAAACAACATTCATTACTGATTAACTTGTCATTAGTTTAATAATAATAATAATAATAATAATAATAATAATGACTATAGTATTTCGGTCACCGTGTGATCCGAGAAAGGTATCTCCGTATTCCACAATCCCGGTGCCCTGGGCCTCAATGTATGTGACTGGAATCGTACAAAGTGCGACATAAGTTCGTAATGCAATTAAATACTATTTGTGATGAAAATTTTAAGGGATTCAGGAGAGACATTCACAAGTAATCTCTAAATATCTTCAATAAAAATGGTAAATTAGGACATGCACGGAAAAAAATCTAATTTAAATCATTCAAGATACCAAAATCCTAAAATGCATAAACACCTGAAGCCGCTCAGATGTTGCGCTATCAAGTAATCAGAATGAAAGAGTTGAAGCTAATCAGATTCGATACTCAGAAATTAACGCATGAAAACAGTATTTCATTTAAAAAAAAAAAGAACCTACACAGGCAAAAAACAATCTACCTCAATCTAAAACTGACCAGCTTTTAATAAAGTTTTATGTAATCTTAGCATACATAAATATTTAACAATGGTCTTGAGGACACAGATGATAGGCACATAAAAGCCAATTAAGTTGATTTAACCTAAAGTAACAGTCAAACACAGTGACATCCAATCAGAAGAGAAATACGTCAGTTATTTCACAGAAAACAATTTGAAGACTAAAACTGGCAAATAATAATTTACACAACCCAACATCAAGAGATTAGTTCCTCTGAGGACAACACATCAGTACTAAAAATTTAGAGCTGATGAAAAGATGCATTTTCCAGTTATTGCACAAAATCCAACAAAATTTGTGCCTACACAGCATAAACCCATGCAACGTTCCAGCCACTTCATACAGTGCATCAGCCATTGAAGATTGATGTTATTTACGATAGTTATATTTTAATTAGAGGAAGTGTTAAACTCGTAGGGATTAAATAGCGCCTGTGGAGTGGGACGTATTCAAATTCGATCAAGAGCCCTTCAGTATTAAAGCAAAATTATGCATTAACGCAAAATAATACTATACCATTTCGAGATTAAAAATAACATCACACTCCATTAAATATAATAACTTTCTACTAAGTAGGATACATAATGTTTTCAGTTCAAGGACTCACAGGTAAGGACCCACTAGGGGCGAGGGGGAAGTGGGGACAGACGAAGAATAGCCGGTGAAAGGACGGTCTGTAGTCGATGAAAAAGAGTCAGGACTAAACCCAACCGTTTGTGGGGTAAACCCCAATTGATACATAATGTTGAAATTTTGAAAGTGATCAAGGAAGCCGTCTCAACCTACCACTGTGAAACAAACTCTGGGAATGATCTATGTAGCATTGTGCACTGGGTATCCAAGCATGCAAATAAACCCAAGATACATTACACAAGCGTTGAAAATTTGACGCCGACCGAATAAGTCATTCTCGAGTAATAAAAATATGAGAAACCAAACGAAAATGTTAATGAGAATATTCCCAAAAATAGCAAAGTATCCTCGTGTTAAACTTAAAAAACACCATAAAACCTAGAATGTCTTTTTCAGTATTCTTTTCTCATTTACATTATGTTTAAAATTCTCTACAATCATGTAAGAAAAAATATTATATTTAGTTTTTTTTAAAAATGACAATTTGATAAAATTAGTAAAAAATGGCAAAATGACACCAACACAGCCTAAAATTAAATGCAAAAATACTTGCAAATAGGACACACTCGTATTTAAGATTTAAAGACGATCAAAAGAGTCATTATCTAGTTATGGGATATGAAGCAATTTACTTAATAAAATTGGCAAATTGAAATACGTATACACAGTGCAGAGTGACAAGCTGTGTTTTAATAAAGCCCACAAATAATGGATTTGTACCTACTCAGACTAAACTTATGGGGCATCATCGTTCTTACAGAATGAATCGCCAATTATATTTTGAAATTAAGCAGAGGAAGCAGTCTTTAGTAATAATAAAAAATCACTATTTATTCAATAATATTGGCAAAGTGGGACTTGTGACACCCAGTAGCACCGTCAGCCTTGTGTCCAGGAAGCCAAACTAGTGGTCAAAATTTGAAGCCGATCAGATTCAATTTTTTTACAATTTCACTACACCAACAAATTTGCCTTCACGCAAACGAATTAATAGGTACTATCCTGGCCCTAAGATGCATCAGCCATTAAATACTCAATTCGTTCAGAAAAAATAAACTGAAAATTATTTAACGTGATTCAACGGGAATAAAAATTTCACACTATTTTGCAAATAACATCGTTAAATTTACACCTACAAATTTGAATTTCACTCTCCGCCATCGTCGATTTTTTTGGGCACTTTTTTTGAAAGTTCGAAGCTACACCAGTGAAGGTTTTGGAAGTTATCTGAGCCATTCCAATATTCTGAGAATAGGTCCAACAACTTTGGTGCAAGGCACGTGAACATGTCAATTGTTCCAAGAATCTGGTCCCCGTTATCAAACACAGGCGCTGAAAATTTTAAGGTGAGTGAATGAGGCGTTCTTGAGTTATGAACAAAATACCATCGGGGATACCTAACTGTAATTAATAATTATAATTATAATAATATTATTGCAATGATAATTATGATTAGGTATTCTCGAAAGTGTGCCTTTAAATGGCAGTTACCTGAAAAAAAAATTCCTTCCAAGGTTTCGGTTTATTATTTTAAAACGCGTCATGCGGTCGGCTTCAAACTTTCGATGTTGATGCAGTATTACATTAAGGTGTATGCAACTACTGGCAGGTGCAGGGTAACCTCTGATCAATTGCATATAGACCATTCCTCATTACTTCCCTCGCGATAACTTGGGCAAAGCCTCATCAACTTTAAAATTTCAACACAAGTGTATCCTACTTAAAAGAAGGCTTAGATTGGTATTCGAGTTTATAAGTGCCATTTGCCAATTTTAATTTGTCAAGAATACTGATTTTTTTTGTGTGAAATAGCTTAAGAGTACCTCTCCCGAACACCTTGAAACTTGAATGGCTGATGCATCTTATCAAAAAGATGATACAGTTCGGATTTAGGATGTGTAGGTAAATTTGCCAGTTTTCTAACACGATTAATAAACTTGGAATTGTTGGATTCTTTGCAATAACTGGAGAATGCATCTTCTTGTCTGCTTTGAACTTTTACCACTGGCGTGTTTTTTTTTTTTTCAAAGAAAGCTACGCATTAATTTTGAGATGAGCAAGTTTCAATTCGTCAATATTTTTAACCAAACTGGTTTCCGTGCAATAACTGAAGAACCCTCCTTCTAATAGCCTTCAAACCTTCAGGTCTGGTGTACCTTACTTAGAAAAAGGGTTGACTGATTTTGGACTGTGTAGTTGTCAGTTTGCCATTTTTACTGAAACTGGAATATTAGTTTCCATTGGAAAGCCTGTGAGCGCAAATTCTAACTGCCTATTTAACTCCCTTAGAAAATCAGATGTATTTGTGTGTACTCACCTATATGTAATCATTTATATGTGGTTGCAGAGGTAGAGTCGCAGCCCCTGGCCCCGCCTCTCAACTTGCCGTTTACCAGATTCACTCTCTCCTAGCCTCTTCTGCACTATTGTACCTAGTCTTGAGATTATGTATGGAGTCTGTCCCCACCACTTCGTCTAGGGCATTCCACTTCCTGACCACCCTGAGACTGAAGAAATACTTCCTGACATCCTGTAACTTACCTGTGCCTTAATTTTTCAGCAATGTCCCCGAGAACCAGCTTTCCGCCTCTGAAACAAGCCTGTCCCTGTCTGGCCTATAAATTCTGAGTGAGCGAACGAGAGAGAGAGAGAGAGAGTCTGAAACATGATCGTACAGCATCAACGAAATAAAGTCAGATGATCAAATGAAATTGCTGGTCCACAGATGGCCCCAACTTCATCCTGTCCAATATTTGTATGTTTCATAACAATAAAAAGGCTTTCAAATGAGCTGATGTAGGTAACAACTCCTAGCTTGTATATAAAGTTAGGAATCCTTAACCTCACCTTGTAGAACCCTGTGCAAAGAGAGAGTGAGTTTTAGTATATGATGATTGGGCGTGGTAGTGAGATATGTGTTGACGTGGTAATATGAGATATGCGTGGGCGTGGTAGTGAAAGATGAGCGTGGGCGAGGGGAGGGAGACCCAGGAGACCGGCAGATCATAGGCGCCCTCCGTAATGACTATATCCTGAATGTGACCTATTACTGCCATACCATTTCCCCTACCTGCCAACCCTGGCCTCCTGACCTTCACTCTCCCATCACACACTCCGCGCGCGCGTGTGTGTGTGTGTGTACTCACCTAGTTGTGGTTGCAGGGGTCGAGTCATAGCTCCTGGCCCCGCCTCTTCACTGGTCGCTACTGGGTCACTCTCCCTGCGCCATGAGCTTTATCATACCTCTTCTTAAAGCTATGTATGGAGCCTGCCTCCACTACATCACTTCCTAAACTATTCCACTTCCCGACCACTCTGTGACTGAAGAAATACTTCCTAACATCTCTGTGATTCATCTGTGTGTGTGTGGCGTGTGTGCGCGTGTGGTGCAATATTTACTTTTAAAATATCTACGAAGATGACATTCTTAGAAATTCCATTTCCCCTGCGCCTGAAAAGGCCCCGTGAGTAATGGTAGTTCTCACGTAAGAGCAGAGTCAAATTCTGCTGTAAGGAAATCCACTAAACTCTCACAGATACTGAACCTATAGTGGAAGAGTTCCTTCATCGTCCTACTTAAATCTCCCAGCTCAGAAAGACACATTTCATTAATGTATACAACGCGTGTGATATAAAACCTTAAGGAAATATAGCATTTGTTCCCACAGTGTAACTGCTACATAGAATAGAGCGTCTTCACACTAGGGATGTAACAAATTTCGATTAATAAAAAAAAAAGCATCTTTCCCCGTCACAGCCTTCCTCCCTGGGCAGCAGCACATTGCAGCAATCTTACACCCTTAAGAAAGTTGATGTGATCACGTCTCGGGGCAACGCTGATCTGATGATAGATGCACCTGCCCGCCCGAAATGAAACTCAGGGGTTACATTGATTGCTTATCACGAACCTGATTGAAAACGTACCCTAAAAATATAACTGCAATACGCGTGCGCGCGCACACTCATGTACACACACACACACACACACACATACATAACAGGCCTAGTATCTAATCGACATGTGCCTGGAACAAAATGGTAACTAACACACATAGAAAACGACTTCGGATAACCATTACCCAGAGTCCTTCCACAGCACACAAACAGGATATCAGCACATTCTTAGCTCACAAAAGTGCCATTTATGAACTTTGACAAAGACTCACTCAAAACCCTCTTTACCTTATATGTGTAACCCATTCTTGAGTATGTAGCGCCGGTTTGGAACCCTCATCTAGTAAAACAAAATACAGCTTGAGAAAGTTCCAAGGCGTTCCCAAGACTGGTGTCTGGCATAGACAGGGTAGACAAGGAGACTATTAAAGATGAAAAAGAACTTATTATGGGAAGTTATGCAACGAAATGAGCCCCTGAAATATAAGAATATTTCTTCTGCGTTAATATTTTTGCTTTTGGCAGGGGCTATTTCTAGTTGGTTGGTCGAAAGTTATAACTCGGGACACTGAGATACAGCTTGCTTCCCTCAGGTTCAAAACAGTTACTACAAATAGGCAGTTATATACATATCCACCAACACAAATTCGGTGAGTACATGCACATCACCATTGACAACTTTTAACATCTGTATAAAAAGCTTATAAGTGAATACAAGACACTTGCAACTACAAATACGTAACCACAAGTAATCACGCTGCATATTCCTGTGCTGTCGGAAGGCCTTTGATACGATGCTTCAAAGGCAACTAATTTACAAGCTGGAAAAGCAGGCTGAGCTATCAGGAAGGTTACTACACTGCATAAAGGAATACCTGACAGAGCAGAGATAGAGCATCATAGTTAGGGAGAAAGCACTTATATTTTTACTACTTTTAGAAGTGAAGTCTAGAAAGATATCAAAGTGCTTCATTTTTATTTTGAAGGTTGCTGTTACAAAGAAGTGATCGATGACTTACGAGTGCATCTTCATGAGTAGTAATCCACCAGAAAATCTGATTACATCTGAAGCATCTCGTATCAGAGTCATTAGTGTCAGTCAACACCGAGGGGACACATTATTGAGGTATATATATATATATATATATATATATATATATATATATATATATATATATATATATATATATATATATATATATATATATGTATAAAGTACCGTGTACACTGATGCCGAGTTTGCAGGTTCGAATCCTGCTGTGGACCGAGAGATAATATGAAAAAGAGCGTCGACTTTAGGTAAACAGTTTGTCCTTGTCTTGATTCGGAGTATTTTGTCATGCATTCTATTTTTTTTCCTGTTCCGAAGAGCCCTTAATCCTCTCCATACAATTCTTCTCTCTCAGTCTGCTGGTGAACCTTTAACTTTCTCGATGTTTAATTGGGGCTTAGCTAGGTGAAGGTTTATGCTGGTGCTGCAGCTCACAATTCAAATGATTCTTCTTCTTCTTCTACTATTATTTTTATTATTAAGAAATGTGGTATTTAAAAATCATGGACTCCCTGTCAAATGTTTTTTACAAGGTCTGCGGAATAAGTTTTAATTTCAGGAACATGACATGATGGAGGGGAGAGCGCTAAACCCGTATGAATTATACAGCGTGTGTGGAATTAGAGGAAATCAGGATCAATCCAAGGAAGGGGAAAATAGGTACAACTCCTTGACTCAAGAACCCCTCATCAGCATGAGGAAACTCACTCACTCACTCTCTCTCTCTCTCTCTCTCTCTCTCTCTCTCTCTCTCTCGGGGCTGGGGTCATAGACAGTCATGAGATTCTTGCTGTTCACGGGATTTACTAATACTTCATTCATTCTATTCTTTTAGGATTTCGCAAACTGTTTTATCATCGTTGTGTCAGTAAAGTTCAATGCTGGACGGTGTTTTTGTGACCTAAAAAGTGGTGGCGGTGGTGACCTCGCGTGCTGGTGGTGACCTCCCGTGCTGGTGACTTGGCGTGGTGTTAGTAGTGAGTTGGTATGGTGGTGAGCTGGCGTGGTGAACTGGTGTGGTGGTAATGGTGTACTGGCGTGGTGGTGTACTAGAGTGGTGGTGGTACTGGTGTGGTGGTACTGGTGTGGTGGTACTGGTGTGGTGGTGGTGTACTGGAGTGGTGGTAGTGTCCAGGCATAGTGGTGGTGAGCTGACGTGGTGAACTGGTGTGGTGGTAATGGTGTACTGGCGTGGTGGTGGTGGTGTCCTGGCGTGGTGGTGTACTAGAGTGGTGGTGTCGTGGCGGTGAGCTGGTGTGGTGGTAATGGTGTACTGGTGTGGTGGTGGTGTACTGGAGTGGTGGTAGTGTCCTGGCATGGTGGTGGTGAGCTGGTGTGGTGGTAATGGTGTACTGGTGTGGTGGTGGTGGTCCTGGCGTGATGGTGTCCTGGCGTGGTGGTGGTGGCCCTGGCGTGATGGTGGTGTCCTGGCGTGGTGGTGGTGAGCTGGCGTGGGGGTGGTAACCTCTAGTGCTGGTGGTGTCTTCGAGTGGTAGTGGTGACTTGGCGTGGTGGTAGTGGTGAGCTGGAGTGGTGTCCTGGATTGGTGGTGGTGTCCTGGATTGGTGGTGGTGTCCTGGATTGGTGGTGGTGTCCTGGATTGGTGGTGGTGTCCTGGATTGGTGGTGGTGTCCTGGATTGGTGGATTGTTGGTGGTGTCCTGGCGTGGTGGTGGTGCAGAAACTCAACGCACGGTGTAATGGCTTGTGACAGGTGGAGATTACTGACGCTCTCTACCCACCCCACCTGCCAGCCTTCCTTCCCCCCTTCCAGTCCACCTTCCACCCTGTCAGCCTTCCTTCCACCCTGCCAGAATTCCTTCCATCCTGCCAGCCTTCTTTCCACCCGTCCAGCCTTTCTTCCTTTCACCTTGCCAACCTTCCTTCCACCCGGCCAGCCTGCCTTCCACCCGGCCAGCCTTCCTCCACCCGGCCAGCCTTCTCTCCACCCGGCCAGCCTTCTCTCCACCCGGCCAGCCTTCCCTCCACCCGGCCAGCCTGCCTTCCACCCGGCCAGCCTGCCTTCCACCCGGCCAGCCTTCCCTCCACCCGGCCAGCCTTCTCTCCACCCGGCCAGCCTTCCCTCCACCCGGCCAGCCTGCCTTCCACCCGGCCAGCCTTCCTCCACCCGCCAGCCTTCCTCCACGCCAGCCTCTTCCTCCTTCCCACGGCCAGCCTTCCTCTCCACCCGGCCAGCCTCTTCCCTCCTCCACCCGGCCAGCCTTTCCTTCCACCCGGCCAGCCTACCTTCCACCCGGCCAGCCTTCCTTCCACCCGGCCACCCTTCCTCCAGCCAGCTCCTTCCACCCGGCCAGCCTTCCCTTCCACCCGGCCAGCCTTCCTTCCACCCGGCCAGCCTACCTTCCACCAGGCCAGCTTACCCTTCCACCCGGCCAGCCAGCCTACCTTCCACCAGGCCAGCCTACCTTCCACCCGGCCAGCCAGCCTACCTTCCACCAGGCCAGCCTACCTTCCACCCGGCCAGCCTACCTTCCACCCGGCCAGCCAGCCTACCTTCCACCAGGCCAGCCTACCTTCCACCCGGCCAGCCAACCTTCCACCCGGCCAGCCAGCCTACCTTCCACCAGGCCAGCCTACCTTCCACCCGCAGCCAGCCTACCTTCCACCGGCAGCCTACTTCCACCGGCCAGCCTACCTTCCACCCGGCCAGCCTACCTTCCACCCGGCCAGCCTACCTTCCACCAGGCCAGCCTACCTTCCACCAGGCCAGCCTACCTTCCACCAGGCCAGCCTACCTTCCACCAGGCCAGCTACCTTCCACCGGCCAGCCTACCTTCCACCCGGCCAGCCAGCATACCTTCCACCCGGCCAGCCAGCTACCTTCCACCCGGCCAGCCAGCTACCTTCCACCGGCCAGCCAGCTCTTCCACCCGGCCAGCCATACCTTCCACCCGAGCCAGCCTACCTTCCACCCGGCCAGCCAGCTACCTTCCACCGGCCAGCCAGCCTACCTTCCACCCGGCCAGCCAGCATACCTTCCACCCGGCCAGCCAGCATACCTTCCACCCGGCCAGCCAGCATACCTTCCACCCGGCCAGCCATACCTTCCACCCGGCCAGCCACTACCTTCCACCCGGCCAGCCAACTCCTTCCACCCGGCCAGCCAGCCTACCTTCCACCAGGCCAGCTTACCTTCCACCAGGCCACAGCTACCTTCCACCAGGCCAGCCAGCCTACCTTCCACCAGGCCAGCTTACCTTCCACCCGGCCAGCCACTTACCTTCCACCAGGCCAGCTTACCTTCCACCAGGCCAGCCAGCTTACCTTCCACCAGGCCAGCCAGCTTACCTTCCACCAGGCCAGCCTACCTTCCACCAGGCCAGCCAGCTTACCTTCCACAGGCCAGCTTACCTTCCACCGGGCCAGCCAGCTTACCTTCCACCAGGCCAGCCAGCTACCTTCCACCAGGCCAGCCAGCTACCTTCCACCAGGCCAGCCAGCTTACCTTCCACCGGCCAGCCAGCTTACCTTCCACCAGGCCAGCCAGCTTACCTTCCACCAGGCCAGCTTACCTTCCACCAGGCCAGCTTACCTTCCACCAGGCCAGCCAGCTTACCTTCCACCCGGCCAGCCAGCTTACCTTCCACCCGGCCAGCCAGCCTACCTTCCACCAGGCCAGCTTACCTTCCACCAGGCCAGCCTACCTTCCACCAGGCCAGCCAGCCTACCTTCCACCAGGCCAGCTTACCTTCCACCAGGCCAGCTTACCTTCCACCAGGCCAGCTTACCTTCCACCAGGCCAGCCCTTACCTTCCACCAGGCCAGCCCTGCCATCTACATACTACTTTTCCTTCTTACCAGCCACCTATCACCCTCCTGCCAGCTACCCACCACCCACTGAGCCGATCAAACGATTATTTATCCAGTTACATACTTGACTACCTAACCTGATGAGGGCCGGGCAGCTATCCTTCCTCCTATTAACCCTAACTAGAAAGGCAGGCAGGCAACCAGCAGAGAAACCACCAGCTGGCATTTCATTCAGCTTATCGCTGGGGAGCCAATCAGTCATTCAGGAGAGGCTGCCGGTGTGTCAGGCATCCAGGGTATATCAGATACGTCATTGGTGCAGCAACCAGGTTACAAAGCCAACACCAGCACATGCAGCAGCAGCAATATACGACATAACAGTAGAGAATAAGCAACAGCCAGGATAACATAATAAGCAACAGCCAGGATAACATAATAAGCAGCTGCCAGGATAACACAGGCAACAACCAGGATAGTAACACAGGTGGCCCCGTGGCCTGGTAGCTAAAGCTCTCGCTTCACAAGGCGAGGGTCCGGGTTCGATTCCCGAGAGGATAGAAACATTGGGGGTGTTTCCTTACACCGGCTGTCTATGTTTCCCAACAGTAAAATGGGTACCTGGGTGTTAATCGACTGGTGTGAGTCGCATCCTGGGACAAAACTGACCTAATTTGCAGGAAATGCTCTGCATAACAAGCGGCTTTCTATATAGTAATATGTCATTGATGTCAGCTAGGCCTGTATACTTTGTACATGTACTTATATAAATAAATATATTATTATTATTATTATTAACAGCCAGCATAAGATAGACAGCAGTCAGATAACAAAGTAGCCAGGATAGCAGCAGTGAGCATAAGAGAAGAGGCAGCAAACAGGACAAGATAGACAGCAACCAGGATACGACAGGCAGCAGCCAGAATAATAACACATTAGGCAGTAACCAGGACACACTAAAACAGGCAGCAGCAGTGTGAGCCATGCCACTAGCCTGGCTTACACACTGCCGCTGGTGGCCAGGACGGTGGGTTGGAGCCAGTATGAAGGTCACAGAGCTCTCCACAGACAACAAATAGGAGGGTCACGTCAGTACTGTGACTCACTTTACAGGTTCACACGAGGGGTGGCTAGTCTGCCGCTCACCTGTCTACTCTCGGTACTGTCAAAGTTTTCTTCTCGTGATGTGCAGCGATGTTTTTATGTTGATTCTGACAGCTTTATTGTGCACCCGACACCCAACCCGTGGCTGAGTGTCCGAACATTACAGAGACTGCCCTATCCTATTTTGGTAGTACAGTATTTTCGGCATATAAGGCCCACCAGCATTCCGAATATTACAACTTTATTACTATAATAAACTGCATGTTATTTTATAAAACACCACTTGCCAGTAACCCAAAGCCTACACTTGACCCTGACCTTGAGCATATAAGGGTGATTTTCTACGACTTTTCTTGGGAAAAAAGTGCGCCTTATATGCGCACCTAGGACCAGCAATCACGGTAAGTGATTGCTGGTCCTAGGTGTAATTTGGCGATAAAATATAGTTCAAGCTATTCACTATTAAGTACGTTCTGCCACGTAATACTGAAAAAAGTCTAACAAAATCTAACAGCCTAACATATCCCAACCTAACTTGACATAAAAGAACGTAATTTACACCGTTATCGGCAGAAATGAAACTTGCATGTCATTGTTTACGTTCGCTGTGACTGGCTACCACATCGAATAACTCAAATGCCAACTGATGATTGGCCCTGACGAAGCATTAGACTCAAATTAAATGCATTATATTTACTAATATTTATTTGCACACGAAATAACAATTTACACAGTAGTGCAAACAGGTTGTGAGCACAGTAAAATATACAATAATGTCTGACTTCCGCCGAGGACAGACACTCAATAATAGTCCCTATTTTTACTAGGTTAAATATATTAAGAGACACCCAACATCAATTTCTTAATATACTCACAAACATTATATTCATGTGAAAGCAGTAAATCCGTAGGGGTCATATAAAAATCGATATGTAGAAAAAAAATAGCGCCTAGGGAACAGGAAGTTATCAGGTTTTGATCCAAGGAGAAGTTATCGTCAATTCTTTGAATCAAAAGCCCTTCACTTACTTCAAGGCTCGCCCTTGAAGAGTTATAATTTTGTTTGATATTAGGTCAGGTTAGACTAAGTTTAGTCTCACAAATATATATAAAAACCTGTGGTTAACTACAATAATCACAAGTAATTAACCAGAGACAATAATAACCAGTGTATCCAGGAAACATTCAAATTTGGGTTGCCTATGCATGTACTGGGTCCAGATATTGACCTCAATGGGATCCAAAAGAGCTTTTGGCTAAGAAAGTTTTAAAAACAGTTATTTGCATCATTTGAAGCTGGAAGTTTTGACGACAGTCTGATGCTAATATGTTATCAGTGATGATTTACTGCTACATGTCATGAATATTTATGCTTTGTGGCTGATATGGCGGCTGTGGTGACTGTGACAGTGGTGAATTAGTGATGGTGACAATGGCACGGTGATGATGACAGTAATGTAAAGGTGAGGGTGATAGTGACAATTATGTGATGGTGATTATGATAATAGATGCTAATATTAATTACTGGCCGTGGCCTCAGTAATGGCATTTTGAGACCAGCATGCATTCCCGCGGTCAAACATCCCTGCGTTCACAGGAGTCAATGCTGTATTGCTGGAGTGAGTAGCAAGGACCTCTGTATTCGCCTCGGCCGCCTGACCAAGTTTCCTAGGGAGCTGGTGAGGGGCTCTTGATCAATGGAATTAGATCTGCGCTCCAATTCGTTGAGTTAAGCCTGAATGCCTTGTATTCCTCAGGCGCTATATGACCCCTATGGGTTTAGCGTTCCCCCAGGGAGCTGTAACACAAGCTAAGAAGCTGTTTATGTACGTACACTAATTGCCAAACTAAAAGTCACCAACTTGGATTTTTCTGGAAAACAAAATTAAATTGTTTTTCCTTGAACATTTGTAAAAACAAATTAAATAAACAAGTGAGAAAAGTAAACTGCGAAATAATAACACTACCTTTCATTTTTGTAGCGTTTTCCAGGTACCCTTTCAAATCTATAATGCTTGATGTGTTCCTGAAAACGGTAACTATAAGCACGCGTGCAGTTTAGGACATATTTATTAAAGAAACGTTTCGCCACAAGTTGCTTCATCAGTCAATTTTAGAACCGATGAGGCCACTAACAGTGAAACATTTTCTTAAAAAAAAAAAATTCTGAACTGTACACAAGAGTCCTTTTCCACAACCAACAGCCTCACTTATCAGGCTATAGAGAGACCTGGACAGCGGGGACGACGAACCCTGAAACCGTATTCCGGTAACCTTCAACATCTTATTTTGAAGTGATTTCCTTGCCTGATGGGTTTCAAATATCCACTCAAGAAATATTTGTTTACGTGTTGATCTGTGTCAAGAACATCTTATGGTATCCTGCCTTCTGTAAATGATTACTCTCTATATATATGTAATTACTAGAATTTGTCGACCAACTTCCTGATAAATTAGAAACTATTCATAATTCTAGCCAAATATTGTGAAGATGTGGGTTAAATCTTGAATATTATGTAGACACACACAGTTTACTAGATTTTTTACGCTTCTGAGTTCATCATAAAGTTTAGTAAAGCGCTGGTGCCTGCAAGGCGGCCATGCAAGCAAATCACTTGCAAAGATTGCAGAGCTCCGCCCGCCACGGGGGTGTATAGCACTTTAGTGTGTGAACGTCAGTCTATTTTTTTCCTTGAGTGCGTTTGTTTTATGCTAAATGTGTGAAATGTGTTTTAGCTTTTACATTTTTTTTCGCGAATGCAAACAATAATTTATCAGTAATATATTGAAACGAACAGAGTGACATACCTTGTTGGAGACCAGACTTTCCTACAGACAGATTGATCAACCAGGTTGTTGCAGCTCACTACTCGCAGCAATCAGAGAGAAAAGCTGCCCATCTACCGACACTTGGGCAGCAACTTTGTCCATCGTCATCATCATTCAGGGCATGTGAGGCCACAACTCCAGAAGAAAACTATGTAACGAAGTCAGCAGTATTTAAAAACTCCTCTGCCAACTTTGGGTTCGAGTGGCTACTTCAGTCAGCTACTTACAAACTTGTCGAGGACTCGAGTGGGGAAATGTGATGAGCCTGGCCACAAGGAAGAACTGCACGGGAGACAAATGGAAGTGAAAACACACGAGATCAGCCGCACAACACCGTTGTTTCCACCATTCACTTACACTCACACAAACAGAAGCTATGAATCGACCTTGCAACCACTTATAGGTGAGTACACACACACACACACTCTCAATCAAGTTATGTTATTTGAATGACTAAGTTGTTTCAAGTGTTAAGTGACTACACGTCAAGAAGTTCTCTACCCGGAGGTAAGTGAAGGCATTCCACCCTCTGGCTTGACAACGTACCTAAGCAACACCTAAACGTGTATGTACCAAAATAAGACAAACATGTGCATACCAAGATAAGGTCTGAACATGTACATACCAAGGCCAAGCCAGATAAGATGTACCACTTGTTTGCATACTTTAAGCCCATCTTCCTTCAACAAAGCCGCAGGCTTGCATCTTCACACGGAGAGTTAAGGACAACGTACGCCGCTGCTGCAACTCAGAACCTGACACACCCTCCTACACTGACACCACCATCTCCAAGAGATGTTTTAGTTTCCCCGCCCTCTCCTCCCCACAAATGGCATCTTAAGGGGAGAAATATTTTCGTCTCCCCGGGCTCTCCTCCCCATCAGCGGAAGTTCCAGAGAGCGTCGCGTCTACTAGTCAGCCGCGCTTTACTTCACTCCCAGGGTAAAAATGCCCAGAATCACAACATTTTGGTGAGGTACTCCAAGCTCCTATTTATTTTTGACGCAAAAATAGTTAGTTTTGAAAGAATCTGTTATTTTGCTTAATGTCTAAATTCCGCATCTAACTCGCATTCATATCCACCCTATCATTTCTAATGCCTCTCCTCTTCCTCTCTTTATATTTTCCTCCTCCTTTCAATCCTCTCACTCCTTTCACCCTTTCCTCCTCCCCCTCCCTTTACCACTTGCTCCTCCCCCTCCCTTTACCACTTCTCTCCCCCTCCCTTTACCACTTGCTCCTCCCCCTCCCTTTACCACTTGCTCCTCCCCCTCCCTAGAGTGGTGCGCGCGTGCGGGCGTCACCAAGCCTCGGGGGGAACTTTTTAAGACACGTTCCACTCAAGTTGGAACAAGTGTCTGAACGAGCATGAAACTTGTCAGACTTGAGTGTGACCTGGCTGCTCCCTCTCTCCCTCCTCCTCCTCCGACCGCCTTTCACCCTCTCCTCTTCCCTTCCCTTCCTCCTCCACTCTTCTTTCCCATCTCCTCCTCTTCTCGCATCTTCCTCTCTTGTCTTCTCTCCTCTACCCATATTCTCTTCTATCTAGCCCCCTCACATTTTCTCTCTTCTTTCTCCCCCCATTAATCTCACGTTTTTTCCCCCTGCCCCCTTGCATCTCCTCTTCTTATTTTATCTCCACTTCCCATCCTCTCTTCCAATTTATCTCGTCTTCCCCTCTTCCGCTCCCATTCGCTCCACCACTTTTCCCTTCTCTCATCTTCATCTCTTCCTCACTCTTTACCCCCTCTCCTTCAACTCTCTCTTTTTCTTCCTCCCCTAGCCTCGTCTCTACGGCCCCGCTCTAGAACTCGCCGACACATTCGTTGGAAAACAACTTTGATTCCCTCCGTTATAACTCTGTTTAGAGTATTTGCTTATATCTTCACCGACTTAAGCATGTTTAATATGTTTATGCAATTCGGAGCCACTGCATTATATATATATATATATATATATATATATATATATATATATATATATATATATATATATCGTGCTGAAAAGGTAAAACTTGCGATTTTGGCTTAATTAGCAACGCTCTTCTTGCCGAATAAGGCAAACGAAAATTTGTGTATGCAATAATTTAGCAAAAATCATTCTGAACGTATCGAAAATAATATATTTCATTGTGTTTGTTTATTATTAAATTACTGTAAACTTATCTAAAATATATTTAGTTGGATTAGGCTAAATTAAATTATACTTGTTATAATAAGGTTAGGTAAGTTTTCTAAGGTTCTTTTGGTACAAAATTATTAATTTTTACATTAACATAAATGAAAAAAATATATCTTTAAACGTATAAGAGACAATTTTAGGAAGGACTTAATTTTAAATGAGTTCTTGCTAATTGACCAGTTTTAAATTCGGCACGACATATATATATGCAGTATATATATATATATATATATATATATATATATATATATATATATATATATATATATATATATATATATATATATATATATATATATATATATATATGATTAGCATATATAGAAGAGGATTCGAACCCATGTTCTCAACTCTCCACCCACGCAAAGAGACGAATTCACAGCGTCTCGGCCCTCTCAGCCACTACATCACATAACTTTGGGCTGCCAGTCGAAACTAACCGTTGTTACCTAAAGCCGAGTGCAGTTTATTTTACGAGTGGGATTCAGATATTTCATCAGAAAGTCGCATTTTCATTTCCAGAAGTCTCTGTTATCAGTTGGTTCAAAAATTCTCAGTCTTGATGGAATGCTTCTGGTATAACACTGTTGTCTATTTTCCACTAATTATTATCCTTCAAGGAGGATAATAATTAGTGTAGGATTTTCACATTTTTCATTACAGTTATCTGCGCTGCATATCTTATCAGCGACGGTAGTCTACATTCAAGGATAGCTGCCGACGCCGACGGTAGTCTACATTCAAGGATAGCTGCCGACGCCGACGGTAGTCTACATTCAAGGATAGCTGCCGACGCCGACGGTAGTCTACATTCAAGGATAGCTGCCGACGCCGACGGTAGTCTACATTCAAGGATAGCTGCCGACGGTAGTCTACATTCAAGGATAGCTGCCGACGCCGACGGTAGTCTACATTCAAGGATAGCTGCCGACGGTAGTATACATTGAAGGATAGCTGCCGACGCCGACGGTAGTCTACATTCAAGGATAGCTGCCGACGCCGACGGTAGTCTACATTCAAGGATAGCTGCCGACTTTAATACTTATTACTTCCACAACAATGATTTCAATCATTTTGTACCCAATGCGCGACGAGTCTCACATATAGACCTGATCCTCCTCGTGATTTATTTAGTTTTATTCACATGCATTATAAAATATATTCACAAGCATTAAATTTGGTATCCTTATTTCCCTGGCAAAAACATCCCTTCTGTGAAAATGGTGGGGGCAAGCTCCATACACAGTTTTAAGAGCAGATATGATAGGGGTGAAGAGGACAGAAACCATTAATGCCAGTCAATGTAGCTTAACAATAGAGGCCAGTGAGTACACACACTAAGATACTCACTATTTTCAGACATTTGTAACTCACTATTTTCAGACATTTGTAACTCACTATTTTCAGACATTTGTAACTCACTATTTTCAGACATTTGTAACTCACTATTTTCAGACATTTGTAATGTCTTTGCGTTGCTGTTCGGTTTTGGGCGATGAACAAAAATTGAGAGAGAGATTATACTGAACCACAAGTGTTGAAAAAATAAATATACGTAGAACATTACACAAAGTTAGTGCTCAAGACAACGGAAGGGTAGAAATAGTTCAGTGGGTCATTCAAAAAAATACAAAAATGATTAGTGGGCCAGATAGGCAACAGAAAGAGGTCAACGGGCCCAGAAAGCAGATAAAAAGGGTGAGCCGGCTACCAGACTACAGGAGGACGTGGTCACGTGCAGGAAGACCCGACCCCACCATGGCCATCTCCAGGAAATTGTCTTCCACCATCAATCGCTGCACGGCGAGGCACAGCCAGCGCTCGATCCAGAAAAGATGCCCAGGGAGTAAGGACCCACCTGGGAATTCGAGAAGGATTACGGTGTGGCGGAACTCACGGGGAAGGAGAGGTGAAGGATGAACAGCAACGGTTTGTTCCTTCTGGCATGAGTTAGAGGAAGAATTATTACCATTATTATTATTATCATGATGAGTCAAATCTGTAGTGATTGTGAAGCTCCTGGGGAATGAGGGTAGTCACTATTATAGTCATGGGAAGCACTAAACTTGTAGGGGTCATACAGCTCTTGAGTCATGGGAGGTGATCAGGATAGATCCAAGGAAATGGAGGGTAGTTCCAGTTCCTTAGATCAAGAGTAGTTCACAAGTTGCGATGTGGGATACGTCCTATCCTTTTGTGTTAATGTTAGAACGTCACTATTTTCCAGTATAATCCCAGATCTTATACACAAGACAATTAAATCAGATATTTCTGATTCGGTCACCAGCTTTGGGCGCTTGGCCAGGCTTGGCCTGGCTTGGCCTGGCTTTTCTTAGAGGAGACACATGTGGCCAGGGGACACAAGGTGGACATAGTGAAGCCGGTGGCTAGGACAACTACAACTGATCAGAATGGGTGGAGTATCGGAGGTGTGTTCTCATACACCAAGGCACGAGGTACAGAGAGGAGGTTATAAAAAACAACGCAGACACGAATTCTCTCTCAAATGTACTCTCTCTCGTTCATGCGCTTCGAACCTCAACTGTTCTCAGAGGCTCAAACTCCCTCATTCGAGAGTCCTCTCACCATGGAAAATGTGTAACCCCGAATTTATATATTCTCTAATATTTGTCCTTATGTAATGTTCCCCCATCCCTATAGTACACGAATACTGTATAGTTATATAAAAAGTTATTAATAATATAACGAAAGATCACAACTTCACCCTTCTCTCCTATGTTATTAAACAGTTTGATAAATGAAGGTATATTAATATGATAATATAAATGAAGGAAGGTATATTAATATGACCCGAAGGAGCAACGTGGACGACTGAAGGAGCTGCAAAGATGAGTTGTGATGGCTGACAGGACCCTACAACACTGAAGACAAGCAAGGTCAAATGAAGTGCAGGAGAGTCTATGTAAGACATCACTTGGTGTAGACATGCCTGGTTTGAGGCCAGACTTTCCTACAGAGTGATCAACCAGGCTGTTGTAGCTCACTACTCGCAGCAGAGAAAAAATGCCCATCGACCGATATGCGGACATCATTTGGTGTAGACACAACTCGCAAGACATTGTCGCTGAGACAAATAAGAAAAGAAATAGTGAGGCAGAGGATGAACAGAAGAGACGTGATCAATGTGAGACAGAAGTAACGAGGCTTAGATACACACGCAGTTAACAAATACACGAAGAAACGAAAGTTGGAATAACGGTAAAAAAATAAGGAAAGGCAGTAATGTGAAAAATAAATCTTTAGAAGTCACGAGATGAAAAAACTAAATGATTAGTGTACCCCTGTGTGATGGCACCTGTGAGGTGGCACCTATGTGATGGCACATTTGTGGTGGCACCTATGGGCTAACGCGTAAACGTTATTTTGCTATCTACAAGAAAACCTCTTGAAACAGAATTAGTACACTAAGCCGTGTAGTAAAGACTGAATCCTCAGGAGATGAACCACACACACACACACAATATAAATAATTAAGAGTATTAAGGTTAGAGCAGTAGACAGGCCCTGTAAAGCAGGACATAAGTCTTGCAGCAGAAAGGTCCTGCAGCAGTCGGAAGACAGGCCCTGCAACAAGTACACAGATCCTGCAGTAGGCAGTAGAGACAAGTCCTGCAGTAAGCAGCAGACAGGTTCTATAGAAAACAACAGACAGGTTCTGCAGCAGGCAGAAAGGTTCTGTAGCAAGAAGCATACAGGTCCTGGAGATAAATGTATATGCAACCAGTAATTTCAGATTACCGTTAAAGTGACAGATTGTGAGTGAAAAGCAATGTGGGTTTGCACTAAGTAAATTCTGCCTGCAAACACTCGTGATATCCTGGGAACCAGCTGAGTAGGTGCTCAGAGGGAACTAGATAGTTCAGTCGATAAGTATACATTCATCATTTTGACTTTCAACCATGGTTCAGGGAATCACTTGTCTGTTGGCTGAATGGTGCTGGATTCAACTCGCATTGTTCTAAGAATTAGTAATTCTCACGTAATAGTTACTCCAGCTCTGCTAGAAGGAAACCCTATAGGCTCACGCAGCTACTAAACCCATAATGGAATGACTGATGATATCCCCTTTGCAATATTTAGGACTCCCAGCTCAGGCTGACTGATTTCCTTAACAGACGTTTAAAGTTCATGTTTTTGAAAATAATATGATATGGAAATTACGTAACAATCAGAGCGTAAGGAACAGTACACTGCTGATCTAACCTTTATTTTTGTAAGAGAAAAATCCGTGTTTGCTTACTGCCTTCATCCCTCACTATCCATCCCTGCTTGCCTCCCTCACTATCCATCCCTGCTTGCCTCCCTCACTATCCATCCCTGCTTGCCTCCCTCACTATCCATCCCTGCTTGCCTCCCTCACTATCCATCCCTGCTTGCCTCCCCTCACCTCCTACTCCATCCCTGCTTGCCTCCCTCACTATCATCCCTGCTTGCCTCCTCACTCTCCATCCCTGCTTGCCTCCCTCACTCTCTATCCCTGCTTGCCTCCTCACTCTCTATCCCTGCTTGCCTCCCTCACTCTCTATCCCTGCTTGCCTCCCTCACTCTCTATCCCTGCTTGCCTCCCTCACTCTCTATCCCTGCTTGCCTCCCTCACTCTCTATCCCTGCTTGCCTCCCTCACTCTCTATCCCTGCTTGCCTCCCTCACTCTCTATCCCTGCTTCTCCTCCCTCACTCTCTATCCCTGCTTGCCTCCTCACTCTCTATCCCTGCTTGCTCTCCCTCACTCTCTTATCCCTGCTTGCTTCCCTCACTCTTATCCCTGCTTGCTCTCCTCTCACCCGCTTGCCTCCCCATCTTATCCCTGCTTGCCTCCCTCACTCTTTATCCCTGCTTGCCTCCTCACTCTTTTTATCCTGCTTGCCTCCTCACTATCCCTGCTTGCCCACTCCCTCTCCCTCCTCACTACCTCTCCCCCGCCCCCTCGCCTCCACTAGCTGCCCCACTGCGCTCACATCCTGTTGCCTCTTCCGGCCCTCGTCCTACCCATCCGTCTTGCTCCTCTCACAGCCCCGCGATCCATCAGCTGGCCGCCCACCGACCAAGACGATCACCAACCCATTACCCTCTCCTACTCTTATTACCCTCCTCCTCTTCCACTCATACCCATCCCCTTTGCTTCCTCCACACCTCTTTCTCTACCACTATGCTGGAGGAGTGAGTCTTCAAAACTCAACTTCAGCTAACCAGTTTTCCCTAAATCCTTTATATAAAATGCCCTGCTCACATTCCCTACAGCACGTTAAATCCCAAAAGCTGTTTCTCTCTATTCAATCAGATGTAACACATTCGTATTCATGACCCCTCCACCCCCAAGATTAACCCCATTCATCACCTTCACGCTTGAACTCCCTTCTCCACATTCACGACTGACACCACCTCCACTTCCTCACCTGTCCCCCCTCCACACCATCCTCATTTCCCCCTCCCTCGTCTCCTACTTTGACCCCAATCTACCACCAGCGGGAAACCTCCCCACCCCTCAACATCCTCCATTAACCTATCCCCAACAAAACCCGTGAACTACCCACAATTCCATACTTATTGCTTTCCTCTCTCCATAAACCCTATGCTTCCCCGCCTCTCATATGCTCTCCTGCTGATCCCACAGCTGAATGCTTGACGATACCCTCATCCCCTTACAGAAGCTCCGCAGTCCAAGGTGACACAGATGATCACCACACGATGCACAAAACTTACACTATGTGATGGAATACGACAAAGAAACACAACCAGCTATTGTTCCCATTATGTTGAGCAACAGTACAATTCTAATGAACTTAATCTTGACATGTGCACCAGTATGTATCTTTATTAACGAAACCTCAAACTACCTCTTGACTGATTACTTCAAACTACCCTTCCATGCCATCTATTGTCTCACGGATTGTAATTTATCTCTGTATTTGACTGATGAAACCCGCAGCGCATCCGAAATGTTGCGTCAATAAAGATATGTAGTGTAGCACATGCGCCTTACCCATCAACTTATCGGTACTGTATACCATCTATAAAGTGGTACCCAATTGTACTTAATAAACAAAATTTACGTTGTCCAGGTTCGGTAGGAGAGTTCGCAAGAAGACTAATGAAGAAAAGACAGGTTACAGAACAAGCTTTTGGTGAAACAACGTTTCGCTTTTCGCAATACATAGAAGAAAAAGATCTTTCTTTACTGTTGTCAGCAGCACGACATTTGGATCCAAGGATCATCACTCATGATAGATGGAACACTCACGCTCCTCACATAAATTCACTTATTATTATGACCACCAAGAGTGCTTTCCTCTCGTAACCAATACATACATATTATATATATATATATATATATATATATATATATATATATATATACTCTCCATGGGGAAGTGGAACAGAATTCTTCCTCCGTAAGCCATGCGTGTCGTAACAGGCGACTAAAATGCCGGGAGCATGGGGCTAGTAACCCCTTCTCCTGTATACATTACTAAAGTTAAAAAGAGAAACTTTCGTTTTTCTTTTCGGGCCACCCTGCCTCGGTGGGATACGGCCGGTTTGTTGAAAGAAGAAATGATATATATATATATATATATATATATATATATATATATATATATATATATATATATATATATATATATATACATACATATTCATGGGAAGTGCTTAATCCGTTGGAGTCATACAGTACGTAGGAATGGGAGTAATAATCATGTTTCATCTAAGGAAGGGAAGTATAGCTACAGTTTCTTGTGTTAAGAGCCCTTCTCTAGAAGCAAGGCAACCTCTTGAAGGGAATCTATAAATATTAAGTCAGGTGCAACGCTAATTTCCATTTCTTTAGCTCTTGCGCGCAGTGGACGAATCCATCCATCCTGGTGTCATTACCTTGCCATCATCCTGGTGTCAGTACCATGCCACCATCCTGGTGTCAGTACCATACCACCATCCTGGTGTCAGTACCATGCCACCACCCTTTTGTCAGTACCATGCCACCATCCTGGTGTCAGTACCATGCCATCATCCTGGTGTCAGTACCATGCCACCACCCTTTTGTCAGTACCATGCCACCATCCTGGTGACTAGCATGCCACCATCCTGGTGTCAGTACCATGCCACCATCCTGGTGTCAGTACCATGAAACCATCCTGGTGTCAGTACCATGAAATCATCCTGGTGTCAGTACCATGAAACCATCCTGGTGTCAGTACCATGAAACCATCCTGGTGTCAGTACCATGAAACCCTCCTGGTGTCAGTACCATGAAACCCTCCTGGTGTCAGTACCATGCCATCCTGGTGTCAGTACCTCGCCACCATCCTGGTACCAACACTTTACCACCACCCTGGTTCAGTAGGCTTCATGTGGTGTATCTTCCCAGACAACGCAGTTGCTATTAACACCTGAAATCTGTGAGTAGTTTGTGGCAAAGCTCCCTTAAACATACACGATGGCGCGACAACGGAAGCCTTCTCATAGCTGCCTTACTTTTACCACACTAATGTGCAATATTTTTTCTTAGTTGACTCTTTCAGGGCGACAGCATTTATAGCCCTTCACAGAGAAGCAATTTAGGCGTGGACATTTACAGCGCAATGTGCACAGCATCGACAGGAGGATGTGGCGGTGACAGTGGCAGCAGCAGAAGGAGCAATAACAGCAGGAGAAACAGCAGCAGGAAACACGACACCGCCGAAGTGTGTGTCCCGTAATCTTAGTCTTGGGTGCAGCATACACTGGCATGAGCACTGGTGTGCTTGGGGAGAGAAGTGTTTTTACATTTGCACTGTAGCCACTACACTATCTTGGGACGCTTCTGCTTGGCTTGATCAAAACCAGATGGATGAAACGTAGTTACATTCTTCCGACACCTTGCAGTGTTGACACTCGAAGCATACCCAGAGTTGTTCGTAGGCAGCCCACCTTGACTTGTGTCTACCACCTGCTCTGCACGCTACACACCTCTCACGCTCTTTGTACTCCGCTCCTCTGACACACTAAATTTGTCCTCCACCTTCTCTTGTCTCCCTTCCTCAAATTCTAATTCTCTTCCCCCCGCACCCCTTCTCTCTCTCTCTCTCTCTCTCTCTCTCTCTCTCTCTCTCTCTCTCTCTCCACAGCACCTTCCGTTACGTCAAAATCCTACTTCATCATAATTTAGCCACGTCTCCTTTCCTTCCCCCCTTTCTATGATCCTTCCTCTCTACCTGCCCCTCTACCCCTTCCTCTTCCTACTCCTCTCCCCCTCCCAAATCCTCGACCCCCTCTCCCTCCCTACTCCTCGACACCTTCCTGCCCCTCCACCCCTTCCTCTCCACTATCCTGCTCCTCCACCCCTTCCTTTCCCCATCCTGCCCCTCCACCCCTTCCTTCCCTCTCCCTCCCTTCAGAAGTTTCCCAGTCCAGCAAAAAGATGTTGGTGCCGTAAGAGGCCCATCGCTCATGACCTTTTCCCTAATCCAAAAATTTTGGTCGTGTTGGGTGGTAGAATAGTGCTGTCCCACGCGAGGAAGAGGGGGAAAGGGATGGAGAAAGGGAGAACGACAGGAGAAAAAGAGTGTCATGGGAGAAGAGGGGTATGGGAAAGAGGCAGAAAAGGGGAGAGGAGCTTGAGGTGCGAGGGAGAGAAGAAAGGCAGAGAGGAGATGGGTAGGAGAAGAGAAGATAAAAGCTAATGGAAAATGGAAAAGATGAAAGAAAAGAATAGGATAGGAAGTATGAGCAAGGATGAAGGGAGGGTGGGGGTCCCGGGGTAACACCATGCGTGATGACCTCATCCTAACCCGGGGTCACACTGTGCGTGATGACCTCATCCTAACCCGGGGTCACACCGTGCGTGATGACCTCATTCTAACCCGGGGTCACACCGTCCGTAATGACCTCATCCTGAGCATTTAAAAAGCTTAACTCTACTGCATCGGACATTTCAAAAGTGTGAAAAATCGTCCACTAATTAAAATAAATGTCCAATTACAGGATAATAAAAGGTCATATTTGCTCTACCTAGCGCCCCTCTGGCGCCAGTATTATGCACACAAATATCTCCAAAATTACCAGGAATGTCGATAACGCATCGACAACTGCGATTTTTATTTTCAACCAACCATCCCCCCTCTCCCTTCACTACCTTGTATTTCCTCGTCATTCCCGTGATAGCAATACCTGGCAAACTTGCTATGATTAGTATTTATGTTGAATGTTTGTGTTTCTTGCCTTTACTCTTCGTTAATTTTATCCTGTTTACTGTGTTGTATATATTTTTTTTAATGACTGTGAAAGTTGAGTGGCTTAAGCTGTTGAAGTGTTCCGTAAATGTCACACCTACTGTACCTACCTCACTCACTAAGATCATTCCCTAGTATCCCTTCATTTAACACCACAGTTTACTTGACACTATACGAAGTCACTAGCAATAGCTTTCCATTTACACATCTTTTAACACCACAGTAAACATTTCAGCCTGTTATTCCTTTCCATGACATTCCAGCCGTAAACTTTATGCACCAGCAGGTTCCACAGCCAGACTTCCTCCTTAAGCGAAAAGACGTCACAGGCTTTGATACTTTCAACTCCTTTCTTTCTTTCTTCCTTCCTTCCCTCCGAACCTCTTTCCCGTCAAAGGCCCTCTACACACGTGGGAGAGAACAGCAGACAGTGTCTTCAAGACTGAAGGAGTGTGTCCAACAATGTGTCGTGTCTGAGGCGTGCAGGTTAAGCAAGTTGACGCTTCGAGTGTCAACACTGCAAGGTGTCGGAAGAATGTAACTACGTTTCATCCATCTGGTTTTGATCAACAACAGCCGTTCTTATGCTCTTCAAGCTGGATGGTGAGTGTAGCTTTTTAAACAAAGGTTCGCATTATTCGAGCACGTATCAGCAAGGAGTGTGTGTCGAAGACTCAACATCAGCGATCACAGCGCAGGTAAAGTGTGTATAGACCCACGTGACATACTGTGAGATACAAGTAAAACCTAAAATATATACTAACTTTTAAAATGTATTGGTGGAGCAAACACTATACACAATCGGATGTTGACTGTGAGGTGTTATCTTGGCTTTATAAGCCTTTTGTTGTTACAATTATTTCTCCAGTTCCTTGATGTGAAAAATCACGAAAGCGCTTGGAATTTCACTATTTTTTTTCACAGTGGTTTTGCATATTGCGATATCACTCGTTTACTGTGATTTTGCTACACTATATACAGTACAGAGTAAATATTACAGGGCCCTGTAAACTAGAACTCAGTGAAACCAGTTGATAAGAAATAAGATGAAGGGGCCAGGAGCTATGAATCGACCTCTACCAATACAGCCAGGTGGGTATATTTAGTTCTGACATTTTTTGATAGAATTTTAGAAATATTATGGCTTTATGTTTACAATCTGTGGTGTTCCATTAACAGAATAAAATACATACGTTAAATTGACAACATTTTTATTTAACTACTGGAAGGGTTAAATAAAAATATTGTCAATTTAATAACCTCTCTATTTAAGTCTCTCAGAGCAGTTATGACCAGGTGTAATTTCTAAATATTACAAAATTAATAAAAAAAATATTTTTAGAAGTTGTATTTATTGTGTGTGTGTGTGTGTGTGTGTGTGTTGGTTCCTTATATCCCCGCTATGCCAACCCGTATATAACTTCCTTTAGTGAGTGCTGGGAATGCAGCTTTTACTGTAACTGCCTTTGACTACAATAGTTGTACATGTAAATCAGGGACTGTGCACTGAGACACCAGTTTATTTTTTCATTCTTCATCTTCATAAATCATGCCAGCTGAAGCAAAATTTGCGTTATCCATTTGTATATTTTTTTTTAGGATATGGCGTGGATAAGGTATCGTCAGTTTTGTAAAATGCGTTGAATTTTAGGAGCCAGTTTCAACTATGTGTCTCTAACCTCCTTATTCTTTATGTGTGGATTTTGCCTGCTACTAAACTCTTTGCTCTAAGTCATCACCTAGCTCCTCTTTCTCATTTTTGGTCAATGGAGGTTTCTATACCAAACTGATTATTATTGATATTTGTTGTTAATCTATTTCTATCATGTGCTTACCTGACTAATTGACATTTTCTCCCCCCCTTCCCTAATTTTTCTGAAAACTCTAGTGTTCTTGATTTGTTTCCTTACTCTCTATTCTAATCTAACTTTTAGCTCTTTTCTTGCAACGTCATTAAAGAACTTGTATACTATCTATCTTTTCCCTGTGTAATATCACCCTCTTTCTAGTGGATACCTTATCATTCGCATTTACTTTCTAATCTCTTCTATAACCTGTCCTAGTGTGTTCGCATCTTTCTCATCCTGCATTTTATTTATATATTTTTTTATTTTACTTCTTTTGCTTTTCTTATTTTCATTCTTTTTTTTACTTGACTCACTCTCATCTGTCCCTACTTTTTCTTTTCTTATATAAGTAAGCTAGAATTCATGCAGGTCAGTTGTAGTTAGAATGGCTGAGGAAGGCGCAAAGAACCGACTCCCAAATCCACAACTCGTCAAGCACACAACTTGGTTCACATAGAACCGCACCCCCCTTCCTCCGAACACACCTACACAAACACACACACACACATACTCTTCGGCTTGCCAATGTTGTAACGAATGGTTATTTGAGCTACCATCGCCTTCCTGTCAGTTGAAACCAGTCTGGCCATTCTCCTCTGACCTTCATCAACAAGGCGTTTTCGCCAATAGAACTGCCGCTAATTGGAATTTTTGTGTTCACACCTTTCTCTGTAACCTCTAGATCAGGGATTCTCAATTTTTCCTCCATCATTAACCCCCCTCGCCTTGATGTATTTCTCCATTTTTCCCCTTACTTCCATAAAAAAAAATCGCCATCATAAAGGAACAGAAAAACAAGGTCAGAAAAAAAAATTAAAATATTCAATTATCAGGTACATCAAATATTTACCCTTTGCCTTGTAATTTTTTACCCCCAAGGGGTACATTTACCCCTGGTTGAGAATCACTGCTCTGAGACTGTTGCGCGTGAAAATCCCAGATCAAACCATCCCCGTCTGGCATCAATTATTTCACGATCAAGTCACTTAGATCACATATCTTGAGAACTCTTTAAGTTGCGTCTGAATAACTGAACCTCTTGACCATGTCTGCATGCTTTCAAATATTAAGGTGCTGCCACATGATTGGCTGATTAACGAGCAGATATATATATATATATATATATATATATATATATATATATATATATATATATATATATATATATATATATATATATAGGCAGACGGAAAATGATTCAGCACTAGTATTGATGCGATTATACCCGTCCCATACCCACAGGAGTACAAGAGTACATATACGAACAAATGTACACGTAGATGCAACAATACACTTAACACAGTGAATGTACATACATTATTTGACATCCATTCAACAGCACAAGTACATACCAAACAACAGAACACTTGTCACAAAGGGTACATGTGCCACAACTCATTGAGGTGTGTGCACAACACACGAACGCTGGAACGATGAGAACACAATCCACAGACGTGAGAACATGAACAGCTCACAGACGCTGGAACAAGAGGAACACAACTCAAAGACTTGAGAGCTATATGAACACAATTTATGGAGGCCAAAGCAATGCGTATATTACGTGATAATCGCCATTATTATTTTTTTTAAAGCAGAAAATAAACTTTGTGGATAATTACTCGGTAATTTTCTCTTTATAATTGTTATTGAGGAGACTCGTATTGGGGGCCAGGGTGGAGGATGGAAGACTGCTGGTAGAAGCACCTATCTGGGGTGGGAAGATGGATTACCATGGGGGGAGTTGAACTTTCATGGAAGATTGGACTCGTAATGAGAAGTGGGATGGGTTTGCATGGGGGAGATGGAGTTACATGGGAGTAGCTGCAATTACCCAGAGAAAATGGGCTTGCATAAAACGTTGGATTTGCAAGGAGGCGAGAGTTGGATTGCATGGGAGGAAGCTAGAATTACTTGGTTTTGGAGGAAGCCGTACTAAGAAGTTGGATTTGCTGGGTGAAACTTATATGGGAGAATCAAAAGTTGCCTGGGGGAGGGGAAGGGGTACTGGAGATTCATGAATGAGAGCTGAAGGTGAATGGGAAAGGTTGATTTTCGTGGGGAGAATAGACTGATAGGGGAAAGTAGACTCGCATGGATGAGTTTGCCTTATAACTTTAAGAGGAGAAAAGGGCCACAAGGGACATTACGACGTAAAATATACTCAAACAGTTATTGACAGATAAAGACAGAATTTTAACTGAAAGAAGTAGCAAGAAAGGAACATGAACTGGAGAAGTAGTAGTGGAGGCGAACTCCATACTAGTTTCAAGACAATGCATGGCAAGAGAAATTTAAGAGAGCCAGGAGCTGAATCTCTACTCCGGCAAACAAAACTTTACACACACACACACACACCTGGCCCCTGGCGGGGCCAGGAGATATGAATCGACCCCTGCAACCACAAATAGGTGAGTACACACGCGCGCGCTAGCGCCTGGCCAATTTAAGTGTGGCTTTCAACAAGGACGCATTCACGACTTATTCAAGGCATGTGAGATCCATCTTGGAGTATGCAGCGCCAGTATGGAACCAGCATCAGGTAATGAAAGCAATTAGAAAAAGTGAAACGCTTGCGTTTGCCACGAAATTAGTCCCAGAGTTGACGACATTAGACGACAGAAGGACCAGAGGTAACATGATTACGACGTACAAAATACTCAGAGGAACTGATAGGGTGAAGACGAGAGTTTGAGAGGTGGGTCTCAGGTATACGAGATCACAGCTGGAAGTTAAAATCACAGATAAGTCATAGTGATGTCAGGAAATACTTCTTTAGTCTTAGAGTTGTCAGGAAGTGGAACGACGTAGACGGCAGATAAATACAAATTCCATACATAGCTTTAAAAACAGGTATGACAGGGCTAACGCAGCCAGAGGTGTGTGAAACCAGTAGCAGCCAGCAGAGAGACCGGTTCAGGAGCCGAGACTCGACCACTGCAGCCACAATTTGGTAAGTACACCAAATACCAAATGATACACGTTTGCTTTTCTGACGAAAAATTTCCCCTACAAATAGAATCAAATCCTAATAAATTAGTCAACACACAGTGGCAGCTATTCAGATTTCCTTTGACCATTTCAGCTGCACATAACAGGTCATCGGGCACCGATAAAGTAGGATAATCAGCATTACTTTGTATTTTATTGCTACGATAAACAAACAAGTTAATTCTCCTCTCGTAAAATGGAAACTTTTTTCCTCTCATTTTTCCTTGGATATGAGTTTGTGATTGTGTTTCTTCACACGATGCGACACAAAAGTTGCACCAGAATTTTTCCGAATGAACACTGATGGAAATGTTTTTTCTTACTCTTACACAGCGTCAGCTGGATACGCAACACTCAACACTAACGGATAAATTACGCTGAAAAATATGATAAGCTGAGAATTTGGAAGTTGCATTTTTTCTGTTAGATATCTGATACAGTATAAGTGTAACAAAAGACGAAAGTGTACTAAACACGGGTCAATGGCAAAAACATGTTCCCATGGAAACAATAAAACAGAAGATGAGGACTATACTTCGGCTTCACTGAGGTCGTCGTTTGTTGAAGAGAGCCTCATTGTGCAGCCCATTCTCGTAGCAAGTGCGATAAACGTTCAAACAATGCAAGGATTTACATCATTCCCCGCGGAGGCTGCGACAAGGGACAACAGAGTGAAACCTAGGACCACGTCTGAACGAACATATATCTACGTATGCGGATGTGACAACTTGAACAACCCTTATGTCCATCACCAGAACACCGCAACCCATTCGATGAGATGGAACGACGCCTGCTTAGAGATTAGTGACTGTCGGTAATTCTACCGCTATTTATACAGCATGGGAACACATTGACAGTAAGTTTCACTGGACTAACTGCAACAATGCAGAGGCCACATTCATTTACTTCAATACTTGTACTTATAATTGGATACCTTGTGGTATCCCAGTATTCTATAAGCCGAGCCTAGTCTACCTTAATGTATAAAAAAAACCAGTACAAAGAGCAACATAAATTAATAATGAAGTTAAATATTTAAATAACTAAGAATCCAAGTATGATATGCAAACATTTAATGTTTAAAGTATATCAGAGAAGACATTCACTTCCAGTTATTGTAAGGAAACCACAATGTTTAATAAAATTAGCTAATTAAAATTTACACAACCTAAAATCAATGAAAAGCTTCCTTTGAGAAAATCCCATCAGCGTTAAAGGTTAGAAGCCAACAGAAAAAAAAAAATTTCAACAAACCGGCCGTATCCCACCGAGGCAGGGTGGCTTTAAAATGAAAGTTTTTTTTTTTTTTAAATTTAGTAATTTATATAGGAGAACGGGTTACTAGCCTCTTGCTCTCGGCATTTTAGTCGCCTCTCACGACAGTTATGGCTTACGGAGGAAGAATTCTGTGCCACTTCCCCATGGAGATGAGAGGAAATAAAGAACAAAAAGAACAAGAACTATTAAGAAAATAGAAGAAAACCCAAGCGATACAGGATGCAAAACAACCACGGGGGGAGTAGAATGATAGCTCTAGGCCTTTCGTGTTGCAATCAACACATCAGGAGCTTGCAAAGTTACAGAAAAAAGGAGGATGTACGAGCTAATACGATCCCAGAAGAGATTATATATATATATATATATATATATATATATATATATATATATATATATAAACTATATGCGTGTACATGCATGTATAGTGTGACCTAAGTGTACGTAGAAGTAGGAAGATATACCTGTTATTTTACGTGTTTATGAGACAGAAAAACAGACATCACCAATCCAAAAAACATGTAAAACAATTATAGGTTTCCGTTTCACACTCACTTGGCAGAAC
>WNWK01004215.1:0-12500 GCA_009830355.1 Cherax destructor | reverse complement strand
CAAGCATAATTCATTTATCCGGACATTTCCATTTTTACCGCCATATATATATTCGAGAAAAACACAAGAGATTAACGATATGAAGGTAGGTTTCACAGTTTTACTGATATACTCAGATTTACAATCAGATTTATTTTGAGATTTATACTCGGATTTATTTGATAAATGAAGCTTAGCAACGGGTAATGAGGTGGAGATCGTTACTGACTTTTATAAACTGTCGGAGCCCAAACTTTAATATATTTTGTACTCGAGAATACGTACTATGAAACTGGTATTAAAGCTGAAATATGCTGGCAGAAGTAGTAGTAGCAGTAGCTTCGATATTTACTGAACACTTTGGCCGTAAAAATCTACTGGTGATTGAACAATTAATGCAGGTGTCGCTCACTGAAAAGGCTTTTACGTGGGTAGAACTGCATAGCAGGGCGGTCTTAACTAACTTATCATCACCAGCCTGTAAATTTCACGTATTATTAACAATAAATGTAGGTGAATCTATGTAGGTGCTAGAATATTTTATTTACTTATTTGGAGGCCTGGTCACAGACCGGGCTGCAGGGGCGTTAACCCCTGGAATTCTATCCAGGTAAACTCCAGGTATGACGTGCTAAACCCGTTGTGGAGGCTAGATCCTCTATCCTCTATTCGTCAGACAAACACTGCCCTCTCAGCTTAATGCACAGGTATAGGTTATGAAGAAAATGTCTTGTTTGTGATAGTTGGAGGCATCACCTTACTCATTCCCACCACCACTCAAGTAACGCTAACTCCAGCTCTGCTAATATTAAGTCTGTAAAGCTCTCGTTGCTATTCTACTGTACCCAAAGTGAAATATTTGACAATATCCTTATCGCCCTAGTTGTCTCGCAGTTCAGCCTCACATATATCACTACCGTATGTAATAAACCCATCCTGTATGAGGGTACATGAGAGGGAAATACAGCTACCTCTAACTCCAGCAATGCAGAATAAAGTGGGATATTGCCGACCAGCATGAAGGCAGACACTAGATGCAGAACAAGCTTTTATTGGAAAAAAAGCTTCGCTCTATCCAGTGCTTTATCTGGCCATGGCTTGATTAAGCTGTAGAGAGAACTGGTAGTAGTTGCGATATTTTCAGAGGATTTTGACAATGCAGACTGCTCATAGCAGCAAAAAATACAGTATATACCTTTGCAACAAACACACACTAAAAATAAAGATAAAATTAACAAACAATAAAGGATACAAACAAATTTTCAAAACAAATAAATACTATCATACCAAATTAAAATAATCAGCATAAATTAAGTCTCATAAAATAATTAATGTCAAATGACTTCCCTGAAAATTTGCCCGAGATCCCCACAGGCACCACCGCAATTATAAAGATCATGAGAAAGACGGAAAGGCATAAGCAACGGGCAACCTGTTAAAATGTGTGACACAGTCAGCGGTACGCTACAAGCTACACAGAGGGGGTCAGAGTGCGTGCAAACAAGTGGCTATGGATGAGATGTGTATGCCCAATCCTCAATCGGCAGGGATTCGTTTCAAAGTGACGAGTCCTATCGGAAGACTCACTAATACCAATCTGTAGGGTCCACTTCACCTAGCACTTCCCTAGGACACATCTATAGTTATGACCCATGAAGTCACTGTAAAGCAAAAGTCTACCGAAGAGCGGGCTTGCTACAGCAGCCTTTGCCTCGGCATCCTCTCGTTCATTTTCCCGGACACCAACATGGCCCAGGCACCAATAGAACTTCACATCGTGCAGATGAGCTAACCACTTCTGGATCTTTCAGACCACAGGGTGGAGAGAGCATATCGGGAATCTGAGTACGAAGTGAAACGAGAACCAACTAAGCCAGTTATCAGGACAAGAGCAGTGAGGATTTGCCTGGGCCTCCGCAGTGAACACAGAATACTCTCTTGGGAGGTGTGCACAATAAAAGTCCTCACCAGTAATCACACCAGAGCCAACGCCAGCCTCGCTCTTTGACCCATCAAGAAAGTCGTTTATCCTTGAGGAATGAGCCAAGATTATCTAGAGAGAGAGGAACGTTTTCCCAGTTAAAGCTTGTATCATACAGAATACGGTAGCCGTATGCTGCTGATGTTCCAAGAGGTCACCACTTATCACCTTCAGATTAATGGCAAACAATTCTCTGTTTCCCAGTCCTTCACCCTTGTCCATCTGTAGCACGTTCCTCCTATTCTTACCATTGATCGATGTAATTTCCCATTCATCCTCATGCTCCTTTTATTCCATTTTCCATTCCAAGCCTTACTAGTGGATAATTTATTTCTCATTTCTCGAAATTCTACCAGTGTACAATATATTTCATATTTTTCCTATCCTTACCAGTGCCTCATCTATTTCACATTCCCATCCTTGTTACTCACCCATCTACTTCCTATTCATCAAAGTTTTCTCAATAGCCATTTTTTCATTAATTTTCCTTACACACACACCTCTGCCTTCGCCCAAATTCAAACGCACATATAACTCGTGCAATTTCTTCCACCCATTAAACTATTTCCACTAACTCTCAGTCACTTTCCTTCTCCCTACTTGCCTCTTCCCCACTTCCTCATCCTCTCTCTTCCTTCCTACCTACGATATAGGTATAACCAATTTCGAGGGCTTTTCTACCCTACCAGACCAGCTTTTGGGAAAGCTTCTTTGCTGAGTGCCTGTTTGACCAGGCTGAGGCTCATAAAAAGACACTATAGTATAATAGAAATCTTCACTGAGAACAAGCATTTTTTAAATCTATAGAGTATATGGAAAGAAAGGTACATACAGTAAGAACAGGAGGTGAAGAACCTGACTATGTCAGGTCAGGAGGGAGGTGTATATTGAGAAAAAATATGAGCCAGAGGTCTGTTGCGCAAATCTAGAGCTGATTCAAGGCCTTCTGCAATTTTCCGACTTTTCCTTGGATAACCATGCTCGCCCTGAGCTATGCTATGTGGTGTAATGCCGTGTTACGATGTATAACACAGGAGTTGATGTTATTGGTGCAGCTAGTATATTTGTGTTCGTATATGCGCGTGGACAAATCCCTAGCCGTCTCCGTCTCACCCACGTATACTTTATTACAACCACTACAACGGGATGGTGCTGATGCCTGCGTTATTCTTGAAGTTGACATTAACTCTCTTGGGACTAATACTGTCTGCGACAGTAGTGGAGGTGACGGTGGCGGTGATATAGCTTTTTTTTAAGTAACCTAGAAGCGTTCTTAGGTATCATGAAAAAACTGTTACTGTTGGAATCGACTCACTGAGTGTTAATTACTATCTGTGCTTTCCTTCTACGGTCCCTTATGAAAGTGGTATTGAGACATTCAATTTTTAGGAAACAGGGGCTTCAGACTGAGAGCACTTAGAAAAAGAACCGAACACCTCTTTGTTCTAGTGGAGTGGTGAGACCAGAAATTAATAAAATCATTCTGGTTGGAGGGTTTACGAAACACACTAAACTGAAAGGAGTTCCTAGTAATTTTTTGTGTCTATATAAGGACACTGAGGAAAGGAAGAGCGTTGTATTTCTCTTCAAAGGCGAACTGAATAGAAGACTCAATAACGTTGAGATCGTCTCTGAGCCGAATAGATCACGTGTATTGGATGCGTTGATAAGTTTATCACAGACATACATCATCCAGGATACACCAGAACGGATGTTTTAAACTAGGATTTTGTTGGACAATTTAGTACTGATGGTGAGAACAGTTAACCTGCCACTCGTGATGGGGTGCCTCTTGTAAGAACTCTTGCTCCATCCAATACTGTTCTATCATGTTTGCATGATGGTTTAAGCACACTTGTTCCATCCAGTGTGGGTGACAGTTGTATTACTTGAGGATGCAGTAACTGTTATTCCAGTTCGTATTCCTTCTGTCCCACCTGCTGCTTCTCCGTAATTTTCTGTCTCTTCCTAGCCTGTGATCACTGTTTCTCTCTTTCATCTTCATGTATCTTCATACCTAAACAAAAAAAAAAAAGTGCACACCTGTGCCTTCGTGATTCTTGTGTGAAAAACGGACAGCTTAAATCATAATATATTCTTTTCTCAAGTGAATTTTTACACATTTCAGAAAGGCAGAAATTACACCATTCTTTAAAGTGACATTTTTCTTCATGAGAATGCTGAAGCATTTCTTCGGGTGTGAATAATAACAATTTTACCACATATGCATATTCCCTTGGCATAATATTTACACATTCTCTTTTATCTATGCTAACGCCATCTGAAGTGTCTTCCTTTTTTTTCTGTGTTTACATATAACATGGTTTGTGATGACCTCCTCTATAGAGGTTTCTGTTTCCTTTATCATGATTTTCAACTGTTTATCTTCCCCTAAGTGCGTTTCCTCAAGTTCTGGTATTTGATTTTCTAGTAGTAGTCCATTTTCTTTGTTTCAGCTTCTATTTCAGTTTCATTTTATTTAATCTTACCTATCTTGACTTAGCTTTCAATACTTTCAGTTTTCATTTATCTATGTGGATTCTTTGTTTTCCCCCATGTTATATGTATTAGACTGGTAAGTGGTTGGGAGAAAATAATTTTATCCTCGAGGGACATATTTATTATTTCATTTATGTTCGTTCGTATTTGTTTACATGACTTACCTACCGTGTGTCAGCCATGTTTATATAACTTACCTACGGAGTGTCAGTCACCATCCCTGATCCTATTGTTGTTACTGTACACAAGCTGTGTGGAAGCACTGCCCCCATATTTCACATTTTATGCATTTTATTCTCAATTTTTGTTGTTGCAAGCGCTGCACTTTGGTACCATGGTTGTTATATTTATGTTTTTCAATAACATGTTTATGTTTAATTCTTAGGGGATAAGTCTCCTATTTTACTCCCCTCTATTCTTACACTCGTTAACTGAACACTGTGTTTATTACTTTAAAAATAATTATATACAACACGAGACATTTGTGGTATCAGATGCCACACACAACTGTTTTCTAGAGGGTATTTACTATATTATATTTATTTAATACACGGATACAGTTTACTTTTGTTAGTTATTCTATTGCTCGTAATTCAAACTGATTTGGTTTATCGTGGAGATTTTTGTCATATAAACTGAAGAGTGGTGATGATCTTGCAGGTGAGCACCTCCAAATTGTTTTTAACTTCAGATCACATGAATATTCAACGGCCTCCCATTATACATAATAGGGACTGTTAATAGATCTCTTGCTGTTTTCAAGGGGAAATTTTACAAGTTCCTCAAATTAGCCTCTGACCAGCCGGGCTGTGGTTGGTACGGTGGATTGTGTGTGGAAAGGAGTAGCAGCCTGGTTGATCAGGCCTTGAGCCACCAAGAGGCATGGTCTAGGACCAGGCCGCGGGAATCATCCCTCAGGTATCCTTCAGGTATCCCCCTGGCACCCTGGTGTGATGCCTCAGTGTCAATGAAACAATTCGAGTGTCAATCCAGATTTCCACGAAAGATTTTATTCACAAATATACTAGTTGGACTTTAATTAATTTCTGTCACAGAAATGAATAAAAGTGGCCAGAAGTTTGAAAAAGATATTCGAGTCGTCAATGTTTTGTCTCGTTTTACATTAAATACTGTGCGCGTGTTTACGTAATTTGTAGATAGAACTGTTATGTCATGCTTTTTGGAGTCACTAACGTTTTGTCAGCTATGTAACCCATCAATGTCTGGGAAAAATTCAGTGTTTGCAAAGAGCACAATTTTCATTAATTAAACAAAATTGGATACATCAACTTTGTGCTTCTACCCTATTCTATGTGGGGGTCATCACACTCACACAGATGCAATCACTCACTCACACACACACACACACACACACACACACACACACACACACACACACACACACAGCTACCTGCCTCTGGATGAGGTGGAGTAAGGGGTTGTGGGTGGGAGATATGAGTAGGGTGGATGTGGGTGAACGATGGTTGTAAGGATGACAATGTATTGCTGAGGGGGTGACGACCCCTTGCTGAGTGACGACCCCTTACTGAGGGAGTGACGAAAACTTGCTGAAGAGAAGACCCCTTGCTGAGGGAGTGACGACGCCTGAGCGTAAGAAAAAGAAGTGTATCCTAACACTGGGATCAACGAGGCAATGTGGAGGACCACTGAATTATTCGAGTGAGTGCTGGTGCTGGTCCACGCTAGCGGACGCTCAGATTTAACAGGTCCAATAATCCCATTTGATCCTCTATTTCGCCCCGGGTGGCACATCCCGCCGCTTATCTCCATCCCCAGTTGCTACACAAGTGGGATACAGAATCACGCTCACGAATTAATTACTCTCAATATAGCCACAACCGTCATTAGAGAGATATTGCGGTTTTTTTGGTTGTCGCGCTTGAGTTGATCGCTCTGTGTGCCGTCGTGTTCCACAGTAACGAGTCGTGTTCGGAATCTGCGTCTGGTCTTGTTCAGTCAGAAACACGAGTCTCCTGAAGCGGGTCTTTGTCAGATGAAGAGCTACTTGCTGATTAATAAGCAACCACTGGCTTACCAATGCTATATATTTGTGGCTAAGCAACCACTGGTGTAACGGTACTACACAGTAGTGATCAAGTAACAGCTGGCTTACCGGAGACAAGTTTTCCTTCTTATTTATAAACAAAACATCACATTATTGTGTCCCAAATAATCTTTTTGAATTTAAAGGAAAGTTTTGCTCTGAGAAGTTCGTCATGGTTATTGGTAATCTACTCTCTCCCAAGAACTAGGGAGTTGACTTCTGCCCGAGGAAAGATAGCCAATGAACAATAACATTAAAATCTAGAAACAAACTCTGGGGATCCCTGAATTAGCCTAAAACAGAAGACACTGACAAAAAATACGAGTACATGCATACACACACACCTAAAGTTATAAAATAGGTTGAGTATAGGAGTCGGGAGGAGCAGGTTACAGAGGTGCCGCCGCCACAGGTGACAATTAGGCGAGTCGGTCTGCTTCACTCCCTCACCACCTGCCTGACCAATGGCGCCCCTAAACACCCGGTGACCATCACTTTTAGGCCACGTACTCCCGAAGCATTCAACACGATGGTAAATGAGGAGGAATTTTTCTCTACACGACTGCAGTTAGAGTGAGATGAACTTGTGAAGACAAGCTAGCCAGGGGATCCAAGAGCCTCACTCAAGAAGTCAATATGATAAACCTTCAGGGAGCCTTTTTGAAGTGTAAACAACAAATTATGAGTTATTACATACAACTCATCATTCTTTAATTTAGTAAAACAATTATAGTAATGTTACGCTAGGTGACACCTTGTATTAACAAGGGATTTATACTCTTGCAATGAAAATGCTGCAAGGTGAGCGCCCGAGGTGGTAGAGAACCCCAAGTACTATTAGTACTCATTAAGTGTATACTCCCATGTGGCAGGAGTTACCTGTTGAATGGCAACTGTCAACCTTAGTAGTTAATTTGCCATGGTACAGAGTTTATGGGACCATATATATATATGTATGTCATGAGCTTTGAAACTAGTAGACAAGCGATGAACGTCGGGGATAGTTGAAGAAATTACTTCTAGTCTAAGCGATCTGACTATTTCGATGTCCTCTTTGAGTGCAGTGCAGTGTTCTGAAAATCCACAATGAGAGACAAATAATGAACACAAGAATGAGTAAATATAAATTCATGGAGAGGTGAAATCGTGTTCTAAGACACCCGTATCGGCCTTCATATATATATATATATATATATATATATATATATATATATATATATATATATATATATATATATATATATATATATATATATATATATATATATATATATTTAATAAAACGTGAGATAAAACGTGAGATAATCTAAAATAACATGTGCAACAATTTGGGAAAAAATCCTTAATCCCAGAAACAAATTCATCCAAACAGCCACGAGCACTACAGTCAACAATCACGTCAATGTGGGTGTGGACAGAAACTGCCACGAACCTGGATTATAACTAAAATAAAATACGCACAGAATTGTATGTCTTTGACAGTAGGTTAAGAAAATGTTCCACAGTAAAGATATCTGTCTCCACTCACTATCATTTATAAGGTCATGACAAAGAGAGCTACTTACCGTCTCGGAAGAAACATTAATCCTTTTGGGCTCTACTAGATCAAATCAAGACTGGAGGAAGAATAAAAGTCACCATGTGGAAAAAGTCGCAAAACGCAATCACTTAAAGACATGTTTACTGAATAATAATAAACATGCCCTAAGTAACTGCATTTTGTCTGCGATTACTTGATGGTATCAAATACATACCTTTGTATCAGTTACAATACTGTGGCTAGAATAGTTAACAATTACACCATCAACTGAATCATTGGTCTTTTTATTATTGTCATCATTATAATATTCATGGAAAGCTGAAATACCCTAGTTGGAAATTGAAGATGAACCTAAATTAGTTTGGGTTCGTCCTGGACCATTACCAACTCATGAAAAACGAAGTAATGGACAAGAACTCACGAAATCGTAATGACACGATTGCAAGCAAACCAAACAAACCCGTGGTATGGTTTAATGGACCAGGTGAATGAGTTCAATAGATGTGACACCCACTGCCCAGTCGTGTGGTGACAGTAACACCCATTCACACTTCTCTCCCTTTCCCTCCTTCCCACTCACTCAGGTGTTACAGTCACACCCACACTCACTGTGTCAGCCTAACTAGGACCTTGGCACACCTCTGTATGTACCCACTCACCTACAGAGGGACTCTCACACTTTACCAGTGGGATTTAGTCCGACTCACCCACTCATCGTTTTCACTCATCTCTGGCTGTCCAGTAGTGCTGCACTCAGAGCTACCAGCTGCAGCAGAGCCTCTCAGAGAAGCGTCCTTGTGGGAACCAGCACTTACCTAGAAGACAAATACACATGTATTAACCCAAGTAATAATAATATAATATAATATTTTTATTTCCTACAAGCACACGTACAAGGTATACAGGCCTAGCTGACATCAATGACATACTACTATATAGAAAGCCGGTTGTTATGCAGAGTATTTCAGGCAAATTAGGTCAGTTTTGTCCCAGAATGCGACCCACACTACTATATAGAAAGCCGCTTGTTATGCAGAGTATTTCGGGCAAATTTGGTCAGTTTTGTCCCAGGATGCGACCCACACCAGTCGAGTAACTCCCAGGTACCCACTTTACTGATGGGTGAACATAGACAACCAGTGTAAAGAAACACGCCCAATGTTTCTACCCTCGCTGGGAATCGAACCCAGACCCTAGCCGTGTGAAGCGAAAGCTTTAGCCACCAGATCACGGGGCACCACAGCTAGTATAACCATAAACCCAGATTCTGATTCAATGATAAGAAGCATTAACAGATAACAAATCTATAATTAGAAGTTTTCAAGAGGAACATAATTCATTATCTGCGGAAGTTGCCGGTGCGGGCATGCGGGCTTCTAGCAGCAACAGCCTGGTAGACCAGGTAGTAAACGAAGAAGCCTGGCCTCAGGCCACAAGATAACGTTCCCATCGGAGAGAGCTAATTGTATAACCCGGTTCAGTGAAGCTTCTGTATTACGGCCTACTTTTAACTTCCAGTGTAACGCACACCCACATTAAAGGACAGATCTGGTATGTGCTAGCTAGCCAGAGACCGGAGAGGGTCTGACGGTCTGGGCGAGGAAACTTTCCCCAGGACGTCCACCCCCTATATAAAACGTCAATAGAGGTCTAGGATGGTGCACACATCCTGACAAGTAATGACTGAGCGTGTCTAAGACTAAATGAGATGACGTGCAGAAAAGTGGCTTTGTGTGACGTAGGTTGAATACACGACGGATGCCCCCAGACCGAGCGCTGGATTAGCTGCACATGCCCATAAACGCACACCAATTGCGCTTGGTGCATGCCACGGAAGAATAAAGACACGCCAATCGGAAAAGAAAGAATAAAAGAAAAGAGACGGACTGTTGAAGGTGAATAGACACCTTTGAGAAACAAACGAACAAAAGTAAAAAACACTGACTGATAAAGTTGAAAACAAAAACAAAATAGAAACACAGGAACAAAGAAAATGTGTGACTGATAAAACCGAATAAAAAGAAAACTTTCTTATAGTACTTTAACTCAAGATATATAATAGATGCAAATAAAACGAAAAAAAGAAAATATATACCAAAAACATTATATTAATTTTCCCAAATTACAAGCAAGAATAAACCACTGGTCGTTCAACCTTAAATTTATATATAACTGCCTCTAATTGTAGGTTACGAGGGTGAGGGAAGAGGCACGGTGAGGGGGAGCGACGTGGGGAAGGAGGCACAGGGGAAAGGAGGCACAGGGGGAAAGGAGGCACAGGGGATAAGGAGGCACAGGGGATAAGGAGGCACAGGAGATAAGGAGGCACAGGAGAGGAAGGTGGCACGGGGGTAAGAGACGCGACGTGGGGAAGGAGGCAGAAAGGGAAGGAGTAGCGACGTGGAGGAGTCATGGGGAGGGGAAACACAGGAGAGTGGAAACTGTGGGATGGATGACGAAGGCAGAGGTATAGAGGAAGGGATGAAAGTAGAGAGGAATGGAAAGGAGGGATACATGGTAAAACTTCATTCATTTTCTCTCTCTCAAACCAAGAGGCCCAGATGATCCCTTTAAGTAATCCTAAAAAAAAAAAAAAAAAAAAAATATTACCCACACATTGAATACACTAAAAGGTTTAACAAATCAACAGAAGGAAAAGTACCGTGAGGCTGGAAGTTATCAAATGTTACTCCAATATTTAAGAAGAGATACAGGACCCACACCCTCAACTATGTTCCCAATATCTTATTTACTTTAGGTAAGCACATATCTACCTGGAGTCTACCTACCTGGAGGGCATTCCGGGGATCAACGTCCTCGCGGCCTGGTCTATGACCTTATATATATATATATATATATATATATATCTCAGGCCTCATACCTTTGTTTTAAGCTAAGGGACTGACCACCACGTATCAAGACTGATTATCTTAAAATTACTTCTCCACTTTTATTGTTTCCAGTGTTATAATCACCGGTAATTACCTGAAGAATCCTGCTACGCAGGCGAAACGTTTCGACAATGAAGATACGTTAGCGTTGCTTAAAGAACAGACAAAAAAATGTTTGGCTGTAATTTCTTGAATAACGCAGAAAGTTAATTTGAAGTGTGTTATACAAAACCCCAAACTTTGAAAGCGACCACAGAAACGTTATTGGGAAAACTTGTAAACGCTCTTAAACCTGAAAATGTAGTCATCATGGGAGATTTATATTTAAGCCAAATTGATTGGAGTAATTTGACAAGAAAACTCTGGCGTTTTTAATGCTTCCTAAAGGAAGCCAAGACTATTTTCTTAAACCGCTTCTGACTGAACCATCTTGACTCTAATGGGAATATACTGTCTGACTTGGTTCTGGCAAACATGCAAACCCAAGTAACCTTTGAGATTATGTGATTTAAAAAAGCAATCTCATATATATTTGTTAAATATCTTGAAATATTCTGCAAGCTATAGGTTTCAAATCTTCGCTCAGCAGACTATGTATTTAGGATGCACCTAACCACTAAAGACCAGGGTAAATTGACGAGGCTAGAGTTGAAGAAATGTGGAGTGTAGGCCTATGTTAGGTCTAGTGGTCTTGTTGACACTGTGTGTGTGTCAGAGAGAGAGAGAGAGAGAGAGAGAGAAATATCCCCATGTCTAAGGAGAATACTAACTGATGGTTTAAAAAGACATGCGAGTAAACATTAGAACATGTCTCTCAGAAAACATTTCGGTCCTCGGACCTCAACCAGTTCTCAACAGGAAGTGAACTGTAATCCTTATAAGTGCATGTCCACCGCTAGACACCGGCTCAGCCATAGTGAACAAAAGATTGAACGTGTGGCTCCAGCTCCTCAACCCACTTGCATACCTAACACCACACGCGTCTCGTGGCTGCAGTATCACGCCAGGTGTCCGTCACTCATTTCCATGAACTGAAAACCTCATCATATTGTGAACCTAACAAAGAAATGACATGTATGCCAAGGATGGGGTTCACTTATCCAGGTCTGGGGTGGGGGCACTGGCAACTGCAGTGGAGGGAGCAGTTATGGCTTTAAACTAGAAATAGTTAGTGGTATGGGTTTTGGGGGAAAACAGTGAAGTCCCAATGATAATATTATAGTTCTAGGGAACTAGTAATAGGCAGAATAAGGTGGATACTGGAAGCCAGTGGCACTAGATGACAAGGACAGTAATAGGTATAGTGGAAAAACAGAAATGAGCAGGAAGGGTAAAGAGAAAGGAGGGTCTTTAAATGTATATTACACCAATTGTCGTAGTGCTAGGAATAAGATGGACGAGTTGAGATTACTTGCTAGTGCGGGTAATATTGATGTTTTTGCAATAACTGAGACGTGGTTTAATATGAAAAATCGGGACTTGCCTGCTGAATGTCACATCCAGGGTTTTAAATTGTTCCAAGTAGACAGAAGTATCGGGAAGGGG